>QRFB01005515.1:16335-38363 GCA_008931105.1 Oenanthe javanica
GTCCAGTGCCATGCATTGAGACATGCACTTATGTTCTTGACTTTAGTATCACCATACCTATGACCAATGAGATGTGGTCATCAGTCAACAAACATGCTAGTCTTATTGCATTATTATTGTCCTTAAATAATAATACTCGATTAGGGACTTTTAGGAATCAAATACTATTCATATAATCTCATTTTTAAGTCACATACTTAAAGATATATATTATATATTAATATTCCAAGGACATTTATTATTCTTTCAATTTATGACACAGTAAATAAAGACATAATAAATATTAATTAAATAATCACATAAAATATAATCCTTAATTGTTTTCAATAAAACATTAAAAGTATTGTCTCTAGGACACCAATACTAATAATTTATATAGAGGACAATGAATAAACAATTAAAGTACGTAACTATATAAATCGTAGACAAGGCTAACTATATAATAGATCTAATAAACAAACCAAACAAGCACAAATCTATTTATAATCTGCCTAATATGTATACTAATGTATAAAAATGGAATCAACTTGTAACCCTTGAGATCTAGAGAGAAATCAAGAGAAAAAGCCAATTTTGAAGCCAAAACACACAAAAAGTAGTCGCCGGAAAAAGTCACCGGAAAATCGCCGGAAAGTGAACTTTTGGTATAACTTTGGGGGCAACTAAACAAGTCTAAGGGCNGAAGCCAAAACACACAAAAAGTAGTCGCCGGAAAAAGTCACTGAAAAATCGTCGGCAAGTGAACTTTTCGTATAAATTTGGGGGCAACTAGAAAAGTCTAAGGGCTGTGGAAATGAGGTCTTTGAGTAGCCAAAACGGACTTGTATGGTGGTGTGTTTAAAGTGCAAGTATATGGGTGTTTAAGCTTGTATGGAGTAAGATCTATGAAAGAACTAAGCTTAAAGGGTAAGAAATCTTGGAGATGAAAAGCTACTAATCTTGAGAGCTTATTGGAGGAAAAATTTGTAGCATATACTTGGCACTTGAAGGCTTGAAAAATGAAGTGGGGGTGAGGTCTTATTTATAGGCCAAAATTAAGCATTTTTGATTTATTTAATTAGGGGACAAGGGGACAAGGTTTGGCATGTGATAAGGTAAGGTACACAACTTGAAAATGCTGTCCTCCCAGATGTATTTACCTACATGGGTGCCTAGAAAAATGTGCTAGCCTCATTCAATAAATTATTTAAGCGAATAAACACGATACCGAACGATACGTTGAAAAAATGACGTTTTTAAAAATATGCTCCAAAAATTATGAAACTTTGGGAAAAATTTGGGAATGGTCCCAATATATCATAGTCAAAATTCTACTCAATTTGGAGTTAACCTTCATTGACTTTTAATTGACCGAACAATCGATTACGAAATCGATAATACAGACCAAAAATAAAAGTCACCCAAAAATTATGAAAAAAATCATAAACTTCTTTTTCAATATTCTAATGACATTCCCCAAGTTGCAAGTCATTTGGACAAGTGTAGTTATATGTTTGAGAAAAAGATCATTTCATTGTCCCTATAGGCCGAAACAATAATCGATAGCCATTTATCAGAACTTGTCAACTTTTGGACTAAATTTATTACTCAAAACACATTCAAATATAATATTCCCAAAATAATAATAACTATGAAGTCCAAGGAATATTTAATTTAAATTAAAATACAATTTATCCAATGAAATAGGATAATTAAGGGCTTTTGGGATAAACTCTGTATTTTATATTTAGGCAAGACTTTATTGAAGATAAATTGAACAAATATATTTAGAAAATATATTGAGAATATATTCCCTAGAAAGCCTTTAAAACAAACACTCTTTTGTATGGATAAAACATTTTCTGTCTCGTAAAAGCAGTGTTAAAAATACTATATTTGTTCATCTTCAGTCTTTGCCTCAACAATATAACATATATAAATTAGTTTTGATTTTATCATTATGTTGATAAATCTTTTCTAAATATATGTAGAGAGAAAATCATTTGGTTTCGTTTATAAAAATAGTTTGACCTTTTTTGACTTTCTTTTCGTTGACTGTCACTTCGAACAACCAAAGGGGGGATTACTATATTAATTAGTAACTTCCTAATTATAATTTAATTTACACTTATCGTTAAGACAAAATAATCAAAACCTAATCCATAAGACTATATCTCACAGAGCAAATTTTGAAGAATTAAGTCACTCAAATCAAACTTCTGAGCAGACTCTTGGATACCCCTCTTATTTCTCAATCCTTAGCTCAAGAGCCTATTGCTGATAACAAAAAAGGGGAGAATGATGAGGAGTTAAGGAGGTGGGAAATTGAAGTTGAAGCTGTGATCAAGAATACAAAGAATGCCATTTAACAAAAAGATCCAAAGAAGGCATTGGCTCAACAAATTGTAATGCAATTTAATTCAATTGCCAGCAAAAATAAGGATATTGATGTACAAGAACCAATTGCCTTAATTCCATAAATTCTTGAGGCAGTAAAGAAAGGAGAATTAAGGGTAGATGAAGGTAGCTTACAAACTGGGGACAGAAAAGGGAAGGGCATTTTAATTGAAGAAGGAAAGAAGAAGAATTCTGCCATGAGTGGAGGTGAAAAACTATTGAGCAAAACAATAGTTGGTGTGAAAGAAAGAGAACAACAAGAGAAACCACAAGAAGAACTAGTTATTCAACTGCAAAGGAAATTTGATGAGGAGGATAGGATAATTAGAGAAGCCAGGAGAAAAGAAGGTGAAAGGAGGCCAATAATGAAACAAAGAGCAAACAAGCCTGTAGACGAACCTAAAACTTCTAGAGTCAAAAGAAAAATTGTTATTGATGAAAAGATAGCCATGGAGGAGAAACCAAAGGAGATGAAGCTTGAGAGTCAAGCATCTAGGAGTGGTCAATCCAAGGAAATAAAAGTGTTCAAATCCAAACCTGAGAATTTTGTGCCAATCAAAATTGAAGGAATGACTGTAGTAATTGATCAAATAAAGAGGGATATTGATCTACTTCACATTGATTATGAAGATGGATCACATTCAACTTTCACATTTAATCAAGTCATGGAACATGGCTATGGCATCTTAAAAAAATCTACACCATGCTCAACAAAAAGTATTATTTAACTGAAGAGCTAGGTAAAGCCATCCTTGAGAAGATGAAGAAAATAAGGAAGGCACCTATTCAAGAAGAAAGGGATGACATAATCAAGATTTAGAACCCTGAAGGAAGGTACTTCACGAACCATTCTACATGATGATCTACAAGGATAGAGAAGGCAGGGAAAAATGCATTGATATTTGTTAGGAGATAGACAAACTTCCCAATCTAGAATTGAATTATCTTGCAAGCCAACTAGACTACAGGGTTGAGGATGAGAAGATTTTGAAGGGATCCCTATACAGAGAGATGAAGGAAAATGAAGATAAGATGAATGAGTCAAGGGGAAGAAGAAGATAGAAGATTTAGACTCAACATCAAAATTATCAGAATTCATCTTTTACTAGTATTTGATCATTCTGTCTTAAAAAATTACTTTTGTTAATATTGTAATTCCTGCTAGAATGAAAATGTTTAGGAGTTTTGTTATCATTAACAGAAAATTTATGCATATCTCACATACTCATAAATAGGGGGATATTGTTAGGAATATGAGATTTGATGATAACAAATTACATAGAATTACAATAGGGATTTAAATTTTATTGTAACTAGTCGAAAGATATATGACTTATAAATATCCATTAATTAGGAAACTAGTTATCAGTTGAAGCTTGTTAATCAACTGATAAATTAGATTGTAACATTTGATTCACGTTTCATTATTAATTGATTTTACTATCTCGATGGATGTTGTGAAGTAGTCGACTGATGTTATTGACTTCACTTTATAGCTTCTCAACGGATGTGAAGAATGGCTGATCAATTGTAAATATTCTAAACTAAAATTCTCACAAAAGAAGTGATCAACAGATATTGGAGTCGATGGATAAAGACACTACTCGATGTATAAAGACACTACTCGATAGATAAAGACTATCAACGGATAAAAGCAATCAACGGATAAAGGACCATCAATGGATAAGGAGTCAATGAATAATCTAACTATTCATCGATACATCAATTGATTGATACATCACATTGTGTAAGCAGCTTGGTATCTTTTCCAAGATTATTTGAAAGCAAGAATACACTAGTGGAAAAACCAATCCACTAGTAATTTTAAAAAGATTTGTTTTCAAGTTTACTTTAGTTCTTCTAGTTTTCCTTTTTTGTTTAATTTGTCCAACATTCAAACACTATCATTGAACAAATTTAAATCTGCAAGAATCTGAAATAATTATTAAGTTTGTATTCAACCCCCCTTCTACAAACTTCATGTACTTAAGGGTAAATAACAGAAGGTTCTTGAAATTTATCAGAGTCATACTTCTTTCTTTGCTTATCAGAGTCTGTCCTAGACTCTGATTTCCCGTGTCTAGTCCCTGACTAGTGTGTTTGAGATTTGGATAATACAGCCACTCCAGACTGCTTTTATGGCACACCATCAGGACCCCTAGGACCATAAAAACTATCACCAGCTTCATAATCATCACCATCTCTCTTCCTTTTAACTCCCTTTTTAGGCTCATTGCATACATCATCCTTATTTCTCCTGGAGGAATCCCCAACTTTCTTCTCCCCTTTTTGACATCATCACTACCTATGACAGCCAAAAGAATCTATTCAAGTACTGTGGAGATGTTGGCTTGTACTGCAATAACTGAATCAACCTTGGTTGTTAGATCAGAGACTGTGGTTTTGAGTTTGGCTTGATTAGCAGTGATGTTAGCAATAACATCCTTGAAAGTGACCTCTTTGAATAATTGAAGGGAATGAATTCTGTTAAACTGAGTTTTAAGAAGAGAAGTAATATTATCAACACCAGTAATTTTGTTTGAATACGAGAGATGTCCTTGATCATACTAGACAACTGTTAGGTCCAAAATCATCATAGAAGGGGGGGGGGGGAATATGATGTTGTAGATTTTTCTTTTAATTGCGGATTAAATGTTTGTGTTCTTTAAATATAAAAATGACAGATAATGAAACACAACGATTCGGGGAAATAACAATGTATTATTAAATCCCTGAGGTGATACACTTCTAATCAAATGATTAGCTTCAATGGGTTCAATCACAATCACAATGGAAAATACAGTTGGGTGATATTAATGTTCAGCTTTAATGGTGCTCCCGTCTGTATCTCTTTTTGTTGAGGATGAGTGAAATTCCCTTCTCCATATTGATTTAACCCATATATAAATTGTAGACTTATTGGAAAATTGAATTCCACAAAGTTTAAGTCCTTTGTTGCGCTTCAAGAGTGGTAGTGGTGTGTAGGCGCCACAAAACGGTTTGTTGCGCCTTTAAATGTTTGCTGCGCCAAGTGAACTTTGTTGCGCCTTGTTATTTTGTTGCGCCTACACTCTTGTTACAGTGTGTAGGAGCCACAAAATCCCTTAGAATAATTGATGTGCCTCCAAGTAGACTTGTTGCGCCTGTAGACCCTTTGTTGCGCCTTCACACTGATTGAAGTGTGTAGGCGCTACAAACACTACACTTGAACTTGTGGTGCCACAACATGCTTTGTTGCGCCTGCACTCCCATTCCCTTGTGCAGACGCCACAAACTTCTTGACTTAGGATAATCTTGAGCTTTTAACTTGTTTTGTTGATCCTAAGTAATGTTTNCGCCTGTAGACCCTTTGTTGCGCCTTCACACTGATTGAAGTGTGTAGGCGCTACAAACACTACACTTGAACTTGTGGTGCCACAACATGCTTTGTTGCGCCTGCACTCCCATTCCCTTGTGCAGACGCCACAAACTTCTTGACTTAGGATAATCTTGAGCTTTTAACTTGTTTTTTTGATCCTAAGTAATGTTTATTGCTCTTCACACATTGTTCCTCCTGTGTAGGAACCACCAATTATAGTATTACTTGCTTTGTCATATTTCTTGAATTCTTGATGTAACAACTACTTAAATTTCACTCTTCTGGCTTGATCAACTGATTTTTTTCTGATTAATCATGTCAATTCTTTTCTTAATGTGCTAACGCTTAGTGCACTGGTCTGGTTCACAAACGACTAACACTGAATTGAATTCCCTTGATTCCTGTTATGTTTCAGCTGACTAACTTTGGACTGTTTCATTGCTTCTGATCACTGAAAACCTTTGACAACTATACTTAAATCATTGCACTGTCTTTAGACTGAAATCTACTGAACACTTAGTTGTTGTTGAGGCCTGAACATAGTAGTGAACTTCTCTCGTTGTCATTCAGTAAACTTTACATCTTGATTGCTCTGCAGTGATGTATGTATATTTTCTGTTTGCATGTCCTTCTGGATTCCTGTGCTGCATATTAGTATTATTTATCTGTCTTTGTTTCTTAGTTGAGTTATCGTTATCACTATTACATACTACGTTACATTATGCTTTACAATCTCCCCCTATTTGTTTGTTAGAGTTCGACAAGCAAATCCTGTGAGAGGATAACTCAACCGATACTTACAAGAAAAAGTAAAGTGCAGGAAGAAAGTAAATAATATTAAATACATTCTGGATTATATTTTACATTTCCAGATTTCTTGTGTACAATAGAAGATTGTTCCTCTAGCCTGAACAGATAATTCTATGATCTTCTTCTTCTTTGTACAGAGTCTTGCCTGTGTTTAGATCTTGTTTCAGAGTAATGCTTTCTTAGCTCTTCTTCCTTTTCTTCTAACCTTGTCTTCACTAAGTCTCTAGCTTCTACTTCAAGAGTGTTGACAGGAGATGAATCTTCTAGCTTCTTCAGAATCTCAGTGAGAAATGCCGTTGAATTTATCTTGGGGATTGACTCGAAGGCCAGAGATTGTCTCTTTGAAAACACGAACACTGTTATTCTTTTTGGAAAGCCTTTAACTCTGTCAGTGTCATGCATCGACTCTTCTGCCAGTTTCTCCCTTAGAACATCTTCAATCATCCTCAAAGCCTTCTTGTCTGATTTGACAGTGGATCTCTTTACCCTTGAGAAGACTTTTCGGATTGTTTCAGAATTGTTTCTCCTTAGTCTTGATAAATCCTTCTTCTTATCTACTCCATTCTTCTTGAATAGGAAGTATTTTGTTCCATTTGGCTCTGTCTGAATACAAGGTTCAGAATCTTTTATGGTTTCAAGTACTTCTGTGCCATCCTCTCTTCTTACAAACACTGGTTCTTGATAGTATCTGGTCGTTTCCATTAGGTATCGTCCTGATGTTTTAATCGCTCTGTTTAGTCTGAATGCATAGATCAACTCAGCAGTATATAAATCTTCTTGAGTTCTGTTCTTCTTGCTTCTGAGTCTCCCTTCTACATACCGCATGAACATTTCATGGCTTGAATCCAGACATTCATCTGTCAACGTTAAGTTGTGAAGAGTTGTTGCTTTGTAGTACTTGACCACCGGAGGCTTCTCAAATGCTTCGACACCGATCTCTATTATTTTCTTCTCAATTAGATCTCTCAGTATCTCATTTGTTTTGTTCCCTCCAAAGATGACTTTCCTCTTTAGCACGTATAACTCCACTATGTTCATCTTTTCGAAGCTCTTTGTTGACAGAATCCTCGATCCCAGTGATGTTGAATTGATGTACATTTTCCAACCGGATTTTAAGGCACTTACTGACACGCTTGTTATTTCATCTGAAAGCATAGCATAGAACTCATGAACATCTTCATAATTTTCTTTCAGGGTTCTGAAAAGGTCAAGGACTTCTCTGTCTTTCTTTTGAGTTAATGTCAACTCTTTCTTTTTGAGCAGATTCCTTGCTTCATCCCAATCAGGACCAACTTTTGATTCAATGTCCTTCATTCTATTCCTTCTTTCAAGTGCGTGTTGGACTCTTTTCCATTTTCTCTTCATTAATTCTTGAGCTTGATCTATGTCTTGAGTAATAACTTCATCTATACCAACTAGAAGACAGTCATTATCAAAAGCATCTTCTTCAGCAAACTCTTCCTCAACATCTATTCCAGCGGCCTTTGCTGTTTCCTCTATTTCTTTTTCAGTTGGAATCTCCATTGGCACATAGGGTTCACGAATTTCTCCTTCTTCAAGTTGCCTTGCTCCAGGCCTATAAAAGAAATCTGTCTCCCCCTGATCTGTATATTCCAATATCATTTCAGCTCCAACTTCTTTTTCTTGTATTGTTCTATCCCCCTCAGTTGGGTTATCCTCCCTGCTGATAGGAGTAATCTGAGCCGTTGAAGTTGATTGAGTAGAAATAGGGACTTTCTGAGCTAGCAGTTGTTTAACCAAATCTTTGATTTCTTTCATTTCCGTGTTCTGCCGCTCCTGCACCTCCAAGATCTTTCTTAAAGAAAAGTGAAGTTCAGTTACCTGGGCCTCCAGATTTAGAATCCTTTGGCTATGTGCAGTGTGTGCTATGTGTGGGGTGTTTATTTGGGTAGAGGGTGTCTCACTCCTTACTGTTTCTGTGTTTTCACGACCCTCAACACTCACACTCGGGAAATCAGGGTCAGGGAACATAAGATGACTAAGGTCAAGTGTTTCACTCGATTCCATAAAAGCACTGCTATCTTCTGTACCTGCATTAAAATCNTATCCCTTCTATGGGTAGGTTGCTTCTCCGCCGGACCACTTCGGGTGGGGAGAACTCCTTTTTCAGGAACTGGGGGTTTGAGACCTAGTGTGGTCACCACTATGGATTCTGTAATGATTGGCAGAGTTGAAGAATCCGTGATGCCAGCTGAAGCCATTGAAGGCTTTACCTGCTCAGAGACACCCTGAACAGGTTCTACTACCGAAGCAGCAGATGCTCTATTAAAAGAGTCCACATCCCTTCTATGGGTGTGTTGTCCCTCCACCTGACCTGTAAAGGTGGGGAGGACCTCCGTTGTAGGAGCTGGACATGGAATTTCCAGAGGGGTCACCACCTCAGGCAATGTAATGATTGACAAATAAGAGCCTGTGATGCCCCGCGAAGCCTGTGAAGGCATTTTCACTTGAAGTGGTGATGCTTGNTTGAAGTGGTGATGCTGCTGACAGAGCTACTCCTTGAATGGAGTCCTCTTCCCTTCTATGGGAGAATTGCCTTTCCACTTCACCCATTTGGGGAGGGAAAACATCCTTATTAGGATCTGGAGATGTTAAGTCCAGGGGGGTAACCACATTTGACAATGTAATAAATGGCTCGTGAGAGTCAGTGATGCCCCCTACTATCTGTGAAGACAGATACTGAATTGGATCAACCAAAACAGTACTAGTTACAACCTCTGTTTCTATCCCCGTACCTTTCAGGATTTTATCAATTTCAGAATTAAGGTTACGAAGATAAAGAAGGGTTTCAGAGATTGGAGAATCAGGTTCCTGGCTCACAGTTGCCCTAGGTTTAAAATTCATTTTTCGTCGTTTTTGAGAGGGCAGAGCTGTGGGGGATATTTCAATAATTTCCTAATTCGGTAGGGACTCCCTATAATCTACATCAATGGTTCTTTTTCTTGTGTTGGGAGATGAAGGGAGTGTTTGTTGATCTCTGGCAGTGGTTAGAATTGGTTGGTCTTGACCAAGTTCATTGCCAGCTTCTATGGCCACTGAGGGCTCTTGTGTGTGCATTGCCGTTTCAGGCTCAGTAGGAGTTAGTGTGACAAAATTCTCTGTTAGAAAAGCAGAAAAGTCAAAGTCAAGAAGAGTACCTTCATCCATTTGATCATCAGAAATATTTGGAATGTACACCTCTGTAGTCTGATCTTCTTCCACTAAGTCCTCAAGATTATCCTCCTCTGTTGGATTTTCAAGGATATTCCTTTCTTCTTCTTCTTGAATTGGTTCTTCCTCTTGATCAGAACCAGCTTCTTCCATACTTTCATCTTCTTTTTCAGTGCCTGGTTCACTCTCAGATGCTTCTTTGCTTTCTGAATCAATTGATGTTTCAGCTTCATTCTCCTTTTGAGATGATTGTTCTTCTGAATTTGCATGAGCTGATTCATCAGTTTCAGATACATGATCTTCTTCAGAGGTTGTCTCTCTTTCTGCCTCAGATGCAGCTTCTTCTTCTTCTTCTTCATCAACCTGTCTAAGAAGATCAAAGTAATCTCTAATAGGATCAGTCAGTGGAGCGGGAGTATACCTGTTGGGATAGTCAGCCTCATTCCTTAGTCTTAAGATTGTCTTTAACTGAAGAGAAGGTGACTCTTCCAGCTCACTGTTCTGAAAGGATTGGAGTTGATCAGCAGTCAGTACTTGGTTCAGCACCAGCTGTAGAAATCTTGGATACAGACAGAAATTCTCCATTTTTGCCTGATTATATAGGATTTCTTTCATGATCATCTTCCCAATATTGATTCTTGATCCAGAAGCCACTGCATATCCAATCACTTTGTTNTGGTTTTGTCGGAGAAAAGAGAGAAACTGACAAGAGAATGCCAGGCTAATATTTCTGCATATCATGAAAGAAGCAAATACAAAGTCTTCACATATAAGACTTACTGTACAACTGCTACAAGCCTACAATTGCCATTCCCACGAATACTAGAAAATATAAGACATAACAACTAATAATTTGAATCTTATTCGAAAAATCCCCCTGCTTCACAAACGGAAGAACTCAGGCTGAGCTTCAAATATACCCATGAAAAGTCTATTTAAATATATTTAACGATAATTTAAATCTAATATTTATAGTTCTGCATTACTAGGAGTCAAACCTTGGATATCTATTAATAATCTACTACCTTAAATCTGGTGCGATGCATGAAACACTTTTTAAATATTTAAAATATATTTATTATAATTAATATATTTTATTTTATATATTATAATTTTTTTAATATATTTACATTTTTAACATTAAATATAAAAATATTATTTTATTCTTAACTACATTTATTAACTACTTGTATGGTTGTTTTATACATATTGCATATTTATAAAAATATTAAAATATTAATATAGTAAAATATTTTTAGTTATATATATTTTTTATTTTATTATATATCATATAAAAATAATATTTATATAATAATTGTTTACTTATAATTTACTTTAGAATATGTACATATTTATAAAAATATTATAATATTATTATTTTATTATTATTATTTTCATTTGTATTGAATATATGAAATTAAATGAATTATAATTTAAATTATAAATTTTTTAATAAATTTATAGCTAGAGAGGTTATTTGATATAGAATTTTAATTCACGTAACTACACCAAATATGACGACGACCACATTAATCCATTTACTCCAATTTATATAGATATATAATTTAAATCTAATATGTACTAATATACAGGTTTGTAGTTCGAATTTTATCAAAAACATATAAAATTTAATATTTATATTATTATTTTTAAGAATTTCAACAAAATTTTAGAATTTAAATCATATAAATAAAATATCAAATTTTAATATTTAGATTATGAGTTAAAAATAATAATAAAGTTAAAAAAATTAAATTTAAATAAATACAACAAAAACAAATTTTTGTTAATAAATATTAATGTTAATAAATACATATAAAGAAAATATAACTTTGCACCATTTATAAAAGTAACAAATATTTTATCTAAAATATTAATAAAAATCAATGATTCCATACTCTTTAATAATATATTTAAATATAATATAATATTTATATCTTTAAATGGTCGTTTGGTTCGTGAAAAAGTATGAGATTAGAATGAGGTTAGATTGAGTAATCGAATTAAAGTGGTAAAGAGTTCAGTATCATTCTTTTCTATTATGTGTTTGGTTATGTATTGAAATAATATATTTTTTTTCAAAAACTTTTTATAATTTACTAACTCCTAAATCAATGTTTTTTTTTGAAAAGCTAGCAAGAACTGAGAGACAAATATAGCTGTTTGGGGTTCCTTAAACTTAAAATAAGTAACTTATTTTATTTTTATTTTTTACATATTTTCATTTTTTTTAAAGATAACTATTTATTTTAGAATTTTAGAATTAAATATTATTTTCAAAATAAAAAATAAGTTACTTATTTTTAGAAAAAGTACATACATCCCTACTTTTTTCCAGAAATAAGGGTTTATTTCCGGAAAAAAGCTGTTGCCAAACAGCCCCAATGTCGTCCCAGAGCCTGGGTTCGATCCTGGCTTATCCCGAGAATTTTTTCAAAACAGATACTCATTTGTAAGGCTATAAGTCAAATTAGTCAAAAAAAAAAAAAGTAGGCCTACTGAAGCACAACTGTTATTTCTCGAAGCGTATGATTTTCTTGAAATGTAGATAGACCAACAGAGAGAATGAAGGGATAGAAATAAAAATTATAGTACAATTGGAAGAAGGCACACTTGTGAAAATATTTCTTTGGTAATTCAAATAATCTCGTACGATGATGTATTTGGAATAGTAATAATTTGTAAAATAAAAATATTTGTAGAAATCATCCACGTAATTCCATCTCCAAATCAAATTTACTTCATTTAAAAATTAATAATTTCTAATACTCACGAGTCATGTTTTATATTCACCGGTATCAAAAATTCGTATTTTATGTGTCTGAAACATGTATTTTAATTTTTTTTATGCAATAAAATATTAAATATGAGATTAAAATGACAGAAATCCTAATATACTAAATAATCCGTAAAAATATTTGTATAAATGTAAGGTTTAAATGTAGTTAAGAAATTATATGAATGACTGGGGTATTGGTATATGATTAAAACAACGAATTACGGTATAAAAATAAAACACACCCAATGGTATGAAATTGTAGGGTTAGGGTTCCTCCTCAATCCAATTAAGAAACCCCCCCTCAAAATTGACATCCATGGATCTAACAAAGAAGCGAAAGCTCGACGATAACGGCCTCCTCCTGCAACCAATCTTCGATCTCTCCGTCGCCGATGTTGCCAAAATCATCTCTTCCTTCACTAACGACCAACTCTTAAACATCGTTCAAAACGCCGCCGTTCGGCACCTCGACGTTCTCGACGCCGTTCGTTCCATCGCCGATCAGGACTTATCGCAGCGCAAACTCTTCATTCGAGGCCTCGGTTGGGACACTACCAATGAGAATCTCTCCGCGATCTTTTCTACTTACGGCGAGCTCGATGAAGCTGTTGTTATACTCGATAAAGCTACTGGTAAGAGTAAAGGTTTTGGCTTTTTGACTTTTAAGCATATTGATGGTGCTATTAGGGCTTTGAAAGAGCCTAGTAAGAAAATTGATGGTAGAATGACGGTTACTAATTTGGCTTCTGCTGGACCTGGTGGCGGTCCGGTTATGCAACAGCCTCTTGATGTTTCCAATAGGAAGATTTATGTTGCTAATGTTCCGTATGAGATGCCTGCCGATAGGTTGTTGGGTTTTTTTTTGTCCTATGGGGAGATTGAGGAAGGGCCGTTGGGGTTTGATAAGTTGACTGGGAAGAGTAAGGGGTTTGCGTTATTTGTTTATAAGAGTGAGGATGGTGCTAAGGCGGCATTGGTTGATCCGGTTAAGAATATTGATGGTGTTCAGTTGAATTGTAAGTTGGCGATTGATGGGAAGAAAGGCAAGGGAGGGGGTGGTCAGGGTGAGGTACATGGGAATGGGGTTGGAGTTGGGTTGCAGCAGACAGGTGTGGTGCAGGGTCAGGGTGCGGGTGCGGTGGGGCAGTATGTTGGAGTGACTGGTTATGGTGGCGGAGTGTATCCAGGAGGATTACAGGGGCCTTCCACACAAGGTCAGCATCCGCAGAATACGTCGTTTGCTGGTGTTGGTGTTGGAGGTCCTGGTTATTCCACACTTCCTAGTCAAGCACCTACTTCCCTGGGTTATGCTGGCGGTTATGGTGCTGTTGCTTCTTATAGTAGCTCACAGTATGGTGGCCCTGGTGCTACAGGGTATGGAGGATTAGGTGGTGCAGCTACCAGAATGGGTGCTGGGGTTGGAGGATTAGGTGGTGCAGGAGCAGGTGCTGGGGGATTAGGTGGTGCAGGAGCAGGTGCTGGGGGATTAGGTGGTGCAGCTACAGGTGGAGGATTGGGTGGGGTTGCTGTTGGCCGTAGCGGAGCTGTTTCTGCTCTGGGTGGTGCTGCTGCGGCTAGCTTGGGCGGGCCTGGTCGTATGTCTTCACTGTATGGAATGCAGCCAAATTCAGCCGGAATAGGTGCAGGAGCTTACCCTGACAGTGCACATTACAGTTTGTCTGGTGGCTCTGCATATCAAAACCAAAATAACCAGACAACAGGGGCATCTCCAGCAGCTAGAGGGCCATACAGTGGAATGTACCCTCCTCGATATTAAGGTAGATTGCTTCTTTTACTTACCTAGATCTTGGTTCTATATCTTGAGTAGTGCCCGTTACTTGTTATTGCTCTGTCTCTATACCAATTGGTTATTGGGTACTTTCTTATGCATGCTTTTAGTTCTTATTTTTTTGGGCTGTTATACTTGTGTGACATGCTTGCTTTGCTTTTCTAAGTGATGGACCGGTAGATCTTTGTCATTGCCTATCATTATTGTTGTGCTAAGGTGATTTAGCTTTTATAGTTTGCATCATTTTGGTATGGTATAGTGCATTTGAAAGCATGTGGGGGTATGGGAAGATGAAGATAAATTGATGCATCTGCATGTTTTTCTATGGAACTTCTCTGTTTCCTACCAAGTGTGTTTACTTTTTCCTTCCTGTACAAGCATATAAAAGTACTTCAAATCAAAACCGAAAATTGATTTTGTAATTCTTAATCAATCTTGGACATGATAATTTTAATATTTTAGCCAGATAAATCAATATACCTATGTATTAGAAGTTAGAATTTTCTGGTACCTCAAATTAAAGTGATTTTTTAAAGCTGTTATGCAGTAAATTATTGGCTTTAAGTATGTTTGCTACACTATAAGATACAATTTACAACATCAAGGTAAAAACCTTACAAGTACCGAGTTTCCACGAGTTTCTTTTGCATTAAACTGTAACATGTTTTTTAGGAGCTAGAAATGGGTTAGTTTGTGCAATCATTTGAATTGAATTCTTGTATGAATGGATTAATGGACAGAAAAGAGTGACACCTTTTCCATTATTTCCTCTTTGTCCAATTTCAGAGTGTTTCTATGATTCTAGGAATATTTCGTGCTTAGAAATAATTATTCCGCAGATCTAAGATCCTAGATTGGGATCTAAGATCCTAGATTGGGTTGTACTTGCTAATGATTTCACGTTATGCGGGTTTTGTTTTTGCTTGCGTCAGCTCTTCCTTTTAACAAATTTGTATCCTTTTAAATGGACAATATGAATGTGTTTCCATTGTCAAACTGAGTTGGGACTGATTGACTATATATGTGTACATTTCTTTGCATAGGCATGCATTTGTCACATTTTTCACTCTGCTTTATGTGCTCTGGATATCCAGTTATTATTTGAATGTTTGTTTTAATGCAGGATATATGTGCATGATGTTTGTTACAATCTTTATTTGGACTATGCTTTATGAGCGTAAATGTTTTATGAGCCTTATTATCATCAAGTATGTGCTGCGCTGTTTAAATTATGTCAAATGCTAATTATGATATTTTCATTCATGGGCCGGTGTATTTTTCTCACTTCATTACCCCTCTTATCATTAATGATTGCAAAAACTAAATTGTATTGTATCTCACATAGAGATAGATATATGATTGATGGAATAAAAGAGGGAGAGGGAGAGAGAGTTAGAAGAGACATTGCATGTGTAACTGTATACTTACTTGCAATCCTTTAGGCTCTAGCATAAGATTCTACATCAATTGAGACCTTTGGAATGCCTATTCTGTTTTAATACAAATCTATGCTTTCACTTTTCAGTTGTCTTTTGTCGTTTCAAGATTTGTTTTTGTGTTTTCATGCTCTTATGCATTCGATCTCTCTTCTTATAAACAATTTATCTTTGAGTTCGATCACCGTTACCTTGTAACTAATTTATACCATCCACTATACGTAGTGTGAGCATTTGGAACCAATTTAGAATTTTAGATACTGATGCCAAATTGTTAAAATCAATGTTCTAAAAAAGGGTTAGGCGGGAAGAGGCGCGTGAGCTATCTTCTAGGAGTTTATTAATTTAATTTAATTATATATTTTAGTACAACTATATAAATATGTATCTGAATTATGAATTTCTATAAAGTAATTACTTCATTTCATACTTTATTTATTAATTAATTTGTATTATTACAATACATATATGATATTAAATCTTTGTATTTTACCTTAAAGTCTATCTGTGTTATCTTTGCTACAATACTTTCTTCAATCTATATTATTTTTTTAGCCTTACTAGCTATTAGCTTCTATTTTTTAGATGTTCAAGCTTTGTCAGGATTCTTTATTTCACCTCAAGTACCCATGTTGAGAATTTGACACTCAGACATGGGTGCGGTCACTCGGAACTTCATTTTGTGCCTAAAACTTGCAAAAAAATTCAGAACATTGCATAGTCCAAGCTATAACACTTATACACAATAATTTTGTTGGGGACACACTTCCAACTATGCCAGGCGCCTCCCGGCAGCATATTATGTGATTTTTTTTAAACATCTGTAACCAAACCTTACTTAACTTTGATTCTTTTTATTGGGGCTGTTGTAGACTTGTAGCTGCGGTTGTAATGGTCAAGTTGTAGTAACATGTCCAGATGATATTGGTTTATATGTAAACTGCAAGCCTTTCTGTTTAACTGTTTTTAATCCTCGTCAGTTGATCTTCCTAATGAACTTTTAAAAAGTGAGTTCAAAATATTGTCATTCTATTTGTGGAGAGTGGAGACTGTCTTATACTCTTATGCCATAGAGTATCATGTAATTTTATAGTATCGAGAACCCCCAAGGAGTGCCCTAGTGGTTGTGGAGTGAACACTAGAGTATTGGAGAGTTTGTGGTTTTGGGTTTGATGCCTGTGAGCGGAAAACATTTCTAGGGAGACACCTATCAGTGGACAATCTTTCGATTTTACCTGGTGTTGGGTCTAGTAGTGGTCCACCCCTAGGGTCTACAAAAGGTTCTCCGTTAAAAAAAGAGAGAATATTATTGTATCTGGGCCTTTTAATGTTAGTTGAGTTATTCTGTGTGAAGGTTTCATTCCAAGATCTTTATGTTAATAATAACTTCCACTTCCTCTAGATGTGCGACAGGTAGATAAATTATTAAAATGAATGCATTTTGCTGTAATACTACTTGTTTTTGTTCTCTATTATGTTTTGAGCTTGTTGATTGGTCATGAATGACATTATGGCATGTTCTCAATTTTCACATAAGAGTGATGTTTGCTAATGCTTTTTATTGGCTGATTTCATTTATTTGGATTGGGTTTAATTTGCGTTTTAAAGAATGATGGGTTTGAGTGAATACATGTTTGATCCAGGTGTATGACAGCTTCGTTGGACGCAGTTGATCTTATTGGTTCGGGTGATTGCATGAATTCAGACAATATGTGCTCTGGCTTGATGAATGTCCTTGTGTGTTCTTTGGTTTCATCTTCACTTCATCTGCACATTGTGATGTGGTTGTCTTCTTTTAGTTGGTTGCTTAAATGACTATTTAGACTTGTTTATGTACTTTTTTAATAGTAAACTTTATGCGAAGTAATTTATGTTGGAAATAAGTAAAAACTCTATTACCAGTTTTTGATGGCAGTGGCACTGTTTCAGCATTTCTGTTTAGTGGCATAGTGTTTACGATTATCAGATTATGATCGGGTCCTGTACGGTATGATTATTGTTATGGTTTTGCCTATTGATGAGTGTGTGAGACATGTAATTTTGTATTGTAGTTGGTGGGACTTTGTGTGTGCATTTACTTGCATTTTGATGCTTTAGAATTTTTGATTTGGATATTATTTTATTTTAAAAGTTTGTTCCTATGAGAATCTTCTGTCTACATTATTAGGCCTTTCTCTTATTATGGGAATATATATGAGATAGTTTTCGTTATTTCAGGGAGCTCAAAAGCGTTTAAGCTAGGGCTGGAGTACCTAGCTCTTGATTCTTCTAATCCTATGCTTTAGCAGATTTGTTAATGATATGAATGGCTTAGGAAGCCAAATATCTGGTATAGGTAGGAGGTTTTTTAGTACTTGAGTGAAGGATTGATATGTCTAAGAGGCGACTTTTTGAGTTTTCTATTTTTCAAAATTCACCACTATAACAACGAAATATGTTTAAAATATCATTACAAGTTTCACTGCTGTTCCCTTGAATGGTGTCTTTGACCTCCCTCCCCCTGTACAACATCAGTGTTTATATTAAATGATCTGGCCTCAAACTCACACTACATCTTACTCAACAGAATCGCTTCTAGGGATTATCTGAGTAAGGCTTGGAACTTTTTTCTTTATGCCTTTGTGGGTTAATTCTTTATTCAGTACTTGGCTGTGCTGAAATTCTATTGCCATCTAAAAAAAAAGAAATAGTGGTAGTTGCTATTTTTAAAGTAAAGAATACTAATCGTTAAGTTTTGAAAGATTTCCTCACAAAATCTCTATTTTTCCCAAGCCTTGTGGGATAGTTGATTATGTGGGAAGAGTAAGGCTTTGGCCTTTCCTCACAACTATAACATTTTGACTTTGTTATTGTTCCTGAGTTTTTTATATGCCCATAACTTCCATAAAGTTGTAGAGCTATAGATATACTCCTAAACGCACTAAGCTTTCTGTTTGTTTGCCATCTGATTTCAGCTTTGTCGCATCTTGTTAAAATTGCTGCTCTTTGTGATGTTTCTGGTAGCTGCGTGTTAATGAGAGGAATCTCGTGCTTATTAATAATTCTTTTTCATTAGGGTTTTTGTTCTAGTCTAGTGTGTTTAGTTTTGTTTTTCATTTTTCAATTTTCAGCATAAATTGTCCTATTTGTTCCTTTTCCTTTTCCACTTCATTAGTTCATTACGCAAATCACGAGGGTCTTTTGAGGTGAGGAAATTCCTGTATTTCCATTGTTGTTTCAAGTCTATACTTTCCTCTGAATAAAATATACTCTCACACACACACACATACCCCTAGTGTTTACCCTAGTTCTTTAGGCTGGAAAGTCCAACTTTGATCATTGGTCTTAACAGTGTTGAATCTTATCGATGAGTTGATTGCTAGATTTTTTAGTTCAATTTTCTCATGTCATGTTTTTTTTCTTTGAAAGCAAATTGCCCAGTATTTTGGATGCATCTCATTTTGACAAATTTGTATTCCTTTGCCTGGACCCTGAAGAGTTCACTTTGTGTATGCTGCATTTGTATTTATTTATTATGTCATATTGACATTGTGTTTGAGGCATATATATATATATATGCTTCCTTGATGAAATAAACGTACAATTATCTTACTCTCCTGCTTTATATATATTTATTCGGGTTGAGAGAGTGGCGTTCTGGCACTGACTTTGAAGAAATGTATGAGCTTTTGGGCATGTTTTGGGGAAGACATATATACAGGGTTCGGCTCTCAGGTAGATGATTGTTGTAGCATATCTTACCCTGGTAAGGAGTAATTCCTGGTTCATTCTCATGTGAATACATTCACAGGGTTCCACTCACCCGTGCCATGCGCAGGACAGAAGTTTTAAGGTTTTTGCCTTGCTATCCGGGGTAAGTATGCTGCAACAATCATCTGCCAGAAATTTGAGCCCATATATATGTATATATATTTGATCTGATACTTCCGCTGCCCTATGTTTGTTAGAGATTTCCTGTACTCACTGTATTGGAACTCTTTACTTGCTCTGATATAAAGTGTCACTCGATTGGTCAGGGAGCTTTCACTCACGTATAATATCTACTAATTTTGAACAATATAATATCCACTAATTTTAAAACAATAACATATGTGTAGAAAGTTTAGGTTGTGCAGTCATGGAACTGGATGGAAACTGTGTCTAACTTTGAATTACATAAAGTAGAATAAATCCGTTCTACATGTAGGTATTATTATAACTATATGCTAGGCGCTGTCTGTATCTCTCGACTGTAATAGGAGTTCAAGTGTCAACGCTCAACAGTCGTGACAGGTTGGTAATCTGATGATTGGATTTCTGAACTTGTAAGTTTAGACAGGGTGCTCACCTACAGAAGCTGCTGTTTATATACCAGTTGCAAGGCCCCCATCGCGCTCCTGGGCCTTGTCAGCTTTATTTATCCAGCATATGTTTAGGGAATGTATGAGGAAAGCAAAGCAGATGAAAATGGCTAATTTTGGCACCCGTCCAGCAAATAAAGCATGTCATGGAAAGTTGTCTGAAATGCAAGGAAATATGCATTGCAGCAAAAAAAATCTTTGTTTTTCGTAGTTATTTTTGTTTTGTGCACCATCTTTTCCAGATATATGTTCAAAATTATTGTTGGTAGAAAATCGGTGTCACAGGGATTCCCCCACCTGTGTGAAGGTGAGCAGTCCCTGGATTTTGTATATTTTTAGATTTTCAGGTTACCAAATGTTTCATGAATTTTAAGTGCAGTTGAAATTTTCTTTTCCCTTAATGTAAATATTATTATGTAAAATTTTCTCTTAATTTTGTAATGAGAAAAGTCACCCCGAGGTCATACTTCAGGGAGTTTCGGTTCAAATACAATACAAAAAACTATATTTACATCCCTCTACATCCCTACATTCACATAAATGCCTTTTTAATGCTATTGTATTTTGTAACCCCGTTTGTAATTTAGGAAAAATGTTTTACATTCTTGTTTGTACCACTGTGACGAAGTGATCCAAATCAATATTTTTACTTTCGTATAGAACATCATATATATATAAATACCCAGCTGAACATTGGAGTCAGACCTTGTGGATTGTGGAGGACAGTACATTAATGTATGTATNATCACATCCCTCTACATACCTACATTCACATAAATGCCTTTTTATTGCTATTGTATTTTGTAACCCCGTTTGTAATTTAGGAAAAATGTTTTACATTCTTGTTTGTACCACTGTGACGAAGTGATCCAAATCAATATTTTTACTTTCGTATAGAACATCATATATATATAAATACCCAGCTGAACATTGGAGTCAGACCTTGTGGATTGTGGAGGACAGTACATTAGCACCCGGTGCAAGGCTCAATGTTAAAATTAAAAAACAAATGGGTATTTTTAATTAGAACTTTGCAGGGATGTAAAAAAATGTTTCTTTAGTCTTGGGTTTCCTTCGTGTATGTCGCCCTAAATGGTTAAAAGTTGAATCTTTTTCTTGCAAAATTTGTGTCATAATCGCAACAGGAAACAGTTATATGTTCAAAAGATTAAAGTTCGAAATATTCCTCAGGGTAATTGTAATGTGCGTTACTTTTGATTAATTGAACTTATAATAGCAAATTAATCATACGACTTGTATAGACATTATTGAATCCATTTAGGGGTAGTTTGTGTGATATTGGTTTGGAATCAGGTTGAAATGTTATTTATGATATTATGTATTTGGTTTAATGTTGTAATTAATTTATTATTAGTTAAAATTATCAAATTATAAATTACATATATATATATATACATACATTATTAGTATTTATTTTTTATATTGGTAAACATGTATGGTTGAAAAATTATTTAAATAAATAAATATTAATTTAAATAATAAAATTTAGATTGATTTCAAATAGCCTCATCCCCTTTAATTTCAAAAATTCAGAGTAATGGGCATGAACAATTATAAAAATTCAATCAAATATTTATAATGCAAGTGCGGCAGGCATTCAAGGAATTGTATTCTCAAGCCTTTACTTTTCCTGAAAATGAAACTGAAGCATCATTGTGTATGTTCGTTGATGAATATTGGCACCTCTGACATTCTGGAAGAGGTTACGTCTATAAATGTTGATGGTGGATGGGATAATTCCACAAGGACATGTGATTGATATTGTAATGGTTGTTCATATCTTGAACAGGTTCCTAGCTCAGAGCCTCACCTGAGGCCCATGCGAATATGCATTATCTTTTACGTGGATGGTGATATTGCGAATCACTCTTTCTCTCTAGAATTGGTGAATCAGTTCTCTACATTACTTATAGCTCGTTCTCCCTCCCTCCCTTCCTTCCCCCCCCCC
>QRFB01005516.1:9198-21708 GCA_008931105.1 Oenanthe javanica
TTGACTAGGGAATTTTAGGAATAAAATACATTTAATATAATCTCATTTTTAAGTCACATACTTAAAGGTATATAATGCGTATTAATATTACAAGGACATTTATTATCCTTTCAATTTATNAAGCATAATAAATGTCCTGAGAATAAAATACATTTAATATAATCTCATTTTTAAGTCACATACTTAAAGGTATATAATGCGTATTAATATTACAAGGACATTTATTATGATTTCAATTTATAATGCAATAAATAAAGATAAAAATTAAATTAATGTCATTGTTCTGAATATTTTGGTTTGATTGAATAATAATTAATATTAGCCTATAACCCGTGAAAAGCATGGGAGGAGAGTAATAAATAATGTTGGACCAAATCAACCGTACTATATGTAATTATTTATTTTGTTGTAACATATTTTGTACTTCTGTATTAAGTTAGTGACTTAGATAATTCAATGTATTATTGCAGTTAGAAGTGTGATCAAATTATATTTCCAAGTTATAATTTAAAGTCAAAGAATAAAGACTATTAGAAGATTTAAGTTGAATCATGCAACAAGACAAAGAAGGCTACTTGAAATATAAAGAATGCAGTCTGAAAATTCTTTTAAGGCAAACAGTTCATTCGAAAAGTCATCATATTCGAGAAGTCACAAATATGTAAATGGTCGAGAAGTCTCAAAATGCTCATTGGCTCAGTATTCGATCAAGAAGTGCTCATTCGAGAAGTCAATGAATCAAGTCAATCGAGTAGTGTGAAAATGTCATACATTCGAGAAGTCCAGAATAAACAATTAGAGAAGTTAGCAAAAGGAACAATCGAGAAGTCATAAGGTTGAACCAATTGAGAAGTCACAACACACAACTGATCGAGAAGTTACAACAATCAACTGATCGAGAAGTCTCAGCATTAACCTATTCGAGAAGTCAATCATCATGAACTCTCGAATCAAAATCAACAGAGTACTCGACTATTTCAAAGAGTTAGTTTCAAGGAGAATTGCAGAAGAACAAGACAAGTAATTTGCAGCACTGTCATTACAGGGTCAGTCAAACCTTTGATGATAGAGACAAGTCTACAATGAAGTTTGGAAGATACACAAGACAAATGATAGAAGAGATATGGCAGAAAGCTACAGACTATCAAAAGAGTGTGTTAGCTAGAAATAGATAGTAGTCAAATGTAAAGCTATTTTTGTTTATTTCTAGTTTTAGCTTAACAGACTAGTGAGAACATGTGCCAAAAGACATGTTGTCTATATAGGCTTAGCATTGTTTCATTAGTTAGTATCTTTGAATTTATCAAGTTCATACCTCGTATCTTCTAAGAACAAGAAGCTGAAATTCACACTGAATTTCAGATTGTAGCAAGTTCAATTCTAATACAAATTAGATTGAAAATTATATTTTGTGTTTACTTTATTTCCTGCATTATCCTTCTGTAAACACTTGAATTGTTAAAACTACATAAACTAAACAAACAGTTCATCAAAAGAAAAGTACATAAAAATTTGAAGTATATATTCACCCCCCTCATACACTTCTGTTGAACTCTAATTCCTAACAAGTGGTATCAGAGCTCAGGATGTTAACATACATACAGTTTAAAGATCAAAATGATTTCTCAGAAGCTGAGTAGTATAAAGATTCCTCCTTTTGACAAAGAAAACTATAACTTATGGAAAATAAAAATGTTGATGTTCTTAAAAGCTGCTAATTCCATGTATCCAGAAATCTTGAAGAATGGCATCTTTATGCCAGTAACACTGATTCCTGAAACTACCAGTGGCTCTGAGGTAATTCCTGCAACATGGATACCCAAAGATCCATCTCAGTACATAGACACAGAAAAGAGAAGGTGTCACTTGATAATAGTCTAATGCTCATAATAACAGAGTCTCTAGACATTGTTATTTATAATAATATTGTCAACTGCACATCTACAAAACATATATGAGAAACCATAGAGATTTTGTGTGAAGGAACTGAAGAGATAAGTGACAACCAAAGGTAACTTCTTGTCTCACAGTATGAGGCTTTTATGTCAAAACAAAATGAAGGCATAACTGAAGTGTTTGAAAGATTCAACAAACTCATCAATGACCTTCAAATCCATGGAAAGTAATATAAAACAAAGGAGAAGAACATGAAGTTATTGTTGACTCTCCCAGAACACTTGGAGCACAAAATCTCTGCAATTAGAAAAGGGAGAGATCTAACAAAACTTCCACTTGAAACCCTCTATAGAATTTTAAAGACATATGAACTGGAGTTCTATCAAAAGAAGGCCATTTTAGCAAATAGTGGAAACATGGCAAATGTTTCAAATGTCTTGGTTGCAAATGAATCAATAAGAACTGAGAAGACTGGTACAAGTAAGAAAGTGAAGATTGAAGAACTTGAAAAGTAGGAACAAGAAAAAAGGGATTCTGTCAAGAGTGAATCAAGTGAAGAAGATTTCTACACCATTGAAGAACTTGAAGGAATGGACAACAAAACCATGGCCTTCATGGCAAAGAAATTTGGAAACTTAAGATTCAAGAAAAAAAAGTTTTAAACCAAAACCAAATTTCAAATCTTCAAGCAAAGGAAAGATTCCTACAAGAAGCAATACCAATGAAGGGTATAAAACTAGAACAGTTGATAGATCTAAAATAGGATGCTATAATTGCAATGAGCTTAGACACTTTGCAACAGAGTGTAGAAAATCAAAAGCAATCAAGAAGAACGAAGATTAGTTAGAACTGGAAGACAAGTATGAGGCACTCCTAAAAAAATAGACAGGAAAGGCTTACATAGTTGAAGGAAAATACTGGGATGACACAGATGAAGATGAGGAAAGGGAATATGGGAATCTGACACTCATGGCTAACTCACATGATGGAGCATCATCCTCAAACACTCAGGTACCCTCATTAATCTCAATTGATATGTCAAATTCTCAGTATAAGAAAACTGTTGAAGAATTGAGAATTGAAATGTTTAATATTCATACCAGTATGACTGCTGCATATGAGGAAATTGCTAGGTTGCTAAAAGCTAATGATGAACTGACTGCTAAGAATGAAACCTTAGAATTGTCTTTGATAACTCTGGAAAACTTAAAACAAGAGAATGAGTATCTAAATAACAAATTTATTTTCTCTGAGAAAATTGAAAATTTTCTTAAAGAAAAAATTTCTGAGAATGAATTGAAAATAAGATCTTATAAAAACTCATCTACTATTGTTTAAGAATTTTATGAGAAGCATCAGGAAAATTCGAGGATTTGGATTGGTTTTGATTATGACACTCTCAAGAAAAAGAAATATGTTTCAACAAAAGACAAGAAAGCTGAAACTCTTGGACATCCTCACATTTTGAAAAATGTTAAGGCACCAATTTTTAAGAAAGCAACTATTGATCTTGATGAAATAAGTATGGTCATCAAACAACAGTTGAATGATGAGGATGAAATAACAACTAAGAGTGATATGCCTTCTGTTGAAGTAGAAGAACCAGTAGTCAAGGCCAAGTCCATCCCTGTTAAAATAGAATCAAAATAAAATGTTTAGAAAAATGACACCGTGCATGCTAAGAAGAAAAAGGAAAATAGAAATGGCTAGGTAGGCATTAACAAACACAATAACTATGCACATGTTCACAATGCTCCCAGAAAGATTTGTAAAAATTGTGGATCAACAAATCATCTTACACATGTGGCAAGAAATCTGTTGTTAATAATGCTGAATTTCTATGTGGATATGTGAAATCATTGATGCATGATAATCATAAATTTTGTGACAAATTTGATTGTATGTCATGTAACATGAATATCATAAACACTTTCTTTAGGCTTAAAAAACAGTTTATTGATGGATGCATAAGTCAAAATTTAAACATCAACACCTCTAGGCCTAAGACTACTATATAGTCCTGTTAAACAAAGAAAACACTTTGTCACCTATACATGCATCTAGCTCTGGAAGTACTAATCAAGCTAAAAACTAAAACCAGAAAAATAAAAATATGCATGATCAAGTGACTAAGACTATTAGGAACAAGAATGATATTCATGTGACTAAGCATAAAGGACCCAACCTTGTTTGGGTACCAAAGAAAACTTGATTTGTTTGTGTTTACAGGGCATAGGTAAAAAGAAGGTCATGTGGATCTTGGATAGTGGATGTTCAAGGCATATGACTGGCGACAAAGCCCAACTATCACAATTCAAAGATAAGGTTGGCCCAATGGTAACCTTTGGAGACAACAGCATTGGTTTCACCATGGGATATGACAAATTAATTCATGAAAATGTTGTCATTGAAGATATAGCTTTGGTCAGTGGTTTGAAGCATAATTTACTCAGCATCACTCAATTCTGCAATAAAGATTTAAAGGTGGAGTTTGACAAAGATTTGTGTCTCATATCACACAGAAAGATCTAAGAGGTTGCTCTACAAGGAGTAAGAAAAGGAAGCTTATTTGTAGCAGATTTGGACTCTGCAAACAAGGAAAAAATCTGTTGTTTCTACACCAAGGCCTCAGAAAATGGAAGTTGGCTTTGGCACAAGAGACTGTCTCATTTAAATTTCAAGAACATTAATTCTCTAGTCAAAAGAGAATTAGTGAAGGACCTGCCATCACTTGAATTCTGCATAAAAGGATTGTGTGAGGCATGTCAAAAAGATAAAATGAGGAGATCAAGTCACAAGAGTAAGGAATTTACATCAATCACCAAACCACTACAATTGATTCATATGGATCTGTTTGGACCAGTAAATGTCATGTCCATGTCTAAGAAAAGATTTGCACTTGTCATGGTTGATGACTTCTCAAAATACACTTGGGTAGAATTTTTGCATTCAAAAGATGAAGCTCCTAAAGTCATTGTTGAAAATTTGAGAAGATTGAACAAAGGCCCTACACCTGTAATAGCCATAAAAAGTGACAATGGAATAAAATTCAAAAATGTTACACTGAATGAATTCTGCAAAAAAAAATTGGAATCACTCACCAATTCTCAGCTCCAAGAACTCCACAACAAAATGGAGTTGTTGAGAGAAAGACAGGACTCTTATTGAAGCTGCAAGGACCATGTTAGCAGAAGCAAATATTCTAACCAGTTTTTGGGCTGAAGTTGTTAGGAATGTATGCTACACTCAAAATAGAACACTCATCACAAAACTAGTTGGAAAGACTCCTTATCACATCATGACAAATAGAAGACCATCTATAAAGTACATGCATGTGTTTGGTACAAAATGCTTTGTACTCAAAGATGATGCTAACAATCTTGGGAAGTTTGAAGCCAAGGCATATGAGAGAATTTTTGTGGGATACTCCTTGGACAAAACTGTTTATAGAGTATATGTGATTGATCAACAAAGAGTAATAAAAAGCTCAAATGTGACATTTGATGACTTCAAGTTTCCTTCTATGAACTTGGAAGGTGAAAACTGTGACACAGTGAGATTTGAAAATGAAGTGGAGCCTAAGACTTTTACAACTAAAAATGTTATCAATACTCATGAAGATTCACATGTAGACATCTCACATGGAACAGATAAGGAAAGTGTAAATGATGATTTCAGTCATATTCAACTTGAGAATTCTCCACACAACCCTAGCATCAACTCAGGGGGAGCTTCTCAAGAGTCTGCAACAAATGGCACCAACTTCAATCAGGAGGAAATAAGTTCAATTGATAGAGATGTAGCTCATCAAACTAAATGGAATAGAACTCATATAGCTGATCAAATTATTGGAAATCCTGATGATGGTGTGAGGACAAGGAGGACAACAATGAATGAATGCTTATTTGCTTGCTTTCTGTCTCAAAATGAGCCAAAAAGAGTTGAAGAAGCCATGTTAGATCCAGACTGGATAATTGTCATGCAAGAGGAATTGAATCAATTTGTGAGAAATAATTTTTGGGAATTAGTGCCACCTCCAAAGGATAGATCAATAATTGGCACTAAGTGGGTCTACAGAAATAAAATGGATGAACATGGAATTGTAATAATAAACAAGGAAAGGTTGGTTGCAAAAGGCTATTCACAAGAAGAAGGCATTGACTATGATGGGACTTTTGCTCATGTTGCAAGAGTAGAAGTCATTAGGATCTTTCTGGCTTTTGCAGCACACTCAAACTTCAAAGTCAATCACATGGATGTCAAAAATGCATTTCTCAATGGTGAGTTAGAAGAAGAAGTATATATGCAGCAACCACCTGGATTTGAGGATCTAAATTTTCCATATTTTGTTTACAGACTCATCAAGGCATTGTATGGACTCAAACAACCCGTAGAGTATGGTATGACACTCTGTCAAAGTTTCTTCTAGAAAATCAATTTACTAGAGGAACAATTGACAAAACTCTTTTCTACAAGAAGAATGGTGAGGATATCATATTAGTTCAAATTTATGTGGATGATATCATTTTTGGGTCTACAAATGAAAAATTGTGTCAAAGGTTCTCTCAGTTAATGCAAAGTAAATATGAGATGAGCATGATGGGAGACCTTAATAATTTTCTAGGCCTTCAAATAAGTCAAAGGACATATGGCATTTTCATAAGTCAAACTAAATACATCAATGACTTACTCAAGAGGTTTGACATGCATGATTGCTCAACTGCTAAAACTCCAATGTCTATGGCTACAAAATTTGATAAAGATAAGAAAGGAAAAAGTGTAGACATGAAGACCTACAGAGGAATGATTGGATCTCTTCTCTATCTCACAGCTAGCAGACCTAACATTAACTTCTCTACATGTCTATATGCAAGATTTCAGGCAAATCCCAAAGAATCTCATCTCATTGCTGTCAAAAGGATTCTGAGATACCTCAAGGGAACCCCTTTCATGGGCTTATGGTACCTCAAAGAAACATGATTCAACTTAATTGGGTATTCAGATGCTGATTTTGCTGGATGCGGAGTGGATAGGAAAAGGACCTCAAGAAGTTGTTAATTTTTTGGACAAAGGATGGTGTCTTGGTTTTAGCAAAAAGCAACAATCAGTCTCTACTTCTACAGTTGAGGTTGAATACATTGCTGTTGGAAGCTGTTGTGCTCAAGTACTTTTGATCAGAAATCAACTAAGGGACTATGAACTAGTGTTGGAAAGAATTCCTATCATGTTTGACAACACTAGTGCCATCTCAATTATTGTCAATCCAGTCAACCATTCTAAGACAAAATATATTGATGTAAGGTACCATTTCATAAGGGAACATGCAGAAAATGGAGTGATTGAATTATTCTATGTTCCTACTCAAAAATAGTTGGCTGATATATATACTAAACCACTTGATGAAGCCACCTTCAACAAGTTGGTTAGTGAAATTGGAATGCTAAATTCTTCAGGATAAGTGGCCAAATAAATATATCTTCCCAACTGTTACAATAAATGTTTCACAGACATGAAGCTAAATGATTTATCTAAGTGAAACAAAGCTGCTGTGTATATAAATATATCAGTTACATTGTTGCACATTGATTTACTTAAAAAAATATTTTTGTAAAAATTAACTTGGAACTATTTCTTTGTTCTGAAGAGGCCTGAAGAAAATTAGTATACTTGTTCATTGTTAAATAACAAGTGTGATAATTAAATTTTCAGGAATATTGATCATATACATTTCTTACCTTAAAAATAAATAAATAAATTTTATTTAATTAATAAATGAGGTTTGCAAATTATTATTTTGTTTTCCAAGTAAAAATAGAATAATCCTTCAAAACTGGAGTTTATGATTAAGTTGCCATCCTTTCTGACTTCTCGACTAGTTATAATTTTTGAGTTCTCGATTAATGATTTAGTGAGTTCTCGAATCCTTTGAATTCTCAAATAGTTCATTTCTAGAGTTCTCGATCGAGTATTATTAAGAGTTCTCGATTGCCTTGAGTTCTCGAATGCTTTGAGTTCTCGAATAGTTCATTTCTAGAGTTCTCGATTGTGTGAGTTCTCGATTGTTTGAGTTCTCGAATGCTTTAGTTCTCGAATGGTTTAGTTCAGTTTTTGATGAGTTCTCGATTGACTTAGTTCTCGAATCAATAAACAAACAAAAATCTGAGTTCTCGATCAAAGTTAAACAGTTTTCTACTGAAAGTAACTTTACTCTTTTCGGAGTTCTCGATCACTAAAAATGATTACAATTCTAGTCGAGTTGTCTGTGTCATATAAATAGCGAAGTAGATCTAACACTTCATTTATAAACTTAATCGCAAACTCAAAGAACCCTTGCACTCAACAGTTACATTCAAAATCGTGCTTCTATTTTCTCTAAGATTTTCGTTTCTTCGTTTCATCCTTTCTATACACTACTCAATGGCATCTTCTAGTTCTACTTATGTACCCGAAATTTGTATAATCCCTGAAACAAACATCCTAGCTATTGTAAGAGATGCAGATGCCAAGGAGAAGTACAAGTGTTGGTCAACCCCACTCTTTATATTGATATATTGGAGCAGTTCTGGAACACTGCAACTTGGGAAGAAATAGCTTTGAAGGATGGTAGCTCCATGATTGTGGTAACCTGAAAAATCTAAAAGAAGGACATAAGCTTTAATGAAGATGATGTGAATAGGAGTTTGTTGTTGCCAACTGAGAAGTTTGATGTTGAACCATATGAGAGTGATCTTCTAGACTTCCTAGAGTTCATTAGGTACTCAGACACTGTGGAGAAAGGAACTGAGAAGTACAGGCTGGGCAAAATAAACAAGAAGTACATGAGGAAGGAGTGGTCATTTCTGTTTGACACCATACTCAAAGTGTTCACCTATAGAAAAACAAGGTTTGACCAGATTAGTAGCATTGCCTTGAAGCTTGCCTACTCATTGGCTTACAACTAGAAGCTCAATGTTGGGAAGTTGATTCTTAGGGAGCTCACAACCAGGATTCCTAAGAGAGGTAATGAAATTTTCTTCCCTCACTTTATTCAATCAATAATCAATTATAAAAATCCTACTTTGATTGAACTATCTGGGATGAACAAAAATAGAATTGGCTACTCTAAATCCATGTCAAAAATAATTTTTGCTACATTGGATAGGGGAACCACAGTGAATGTACCTCTTCAAATCACACCTCATATGAGGAGTATATTTGAAGGGTATCCACTTGTGCAGCCTACATATGGTTACTTGCATACAGTGAAGGATCCCAAGGTTGCAGAAGTACCTATTACACCTAACTCAGGGAACCTTAACCAAACTGAGCCCATTCTTTCAAATCCAATAGATGTTAGTGAGCCAACCTCTACATCCTCCCAACATGGTGTAGTTGAAAAGAAGAAAACAAAGAAACTTGCTACCAAGAAGAAATTAGAAGCAGTAGTAGAAGAACCGGAGTCACCTGTAAAACCTCTAAAGGGGAAGGAGAAAAAATAAAGAGGCCACACAAAGCCACTCTGCAACCTCCCAACAGGATGCAGATATTAATAAGGGAATAAACTTGTTACTAGATGCATTCTCTCAATAGAATATATCTATTGAAATTGGGAATCATCTCACTCCACTCTGTATAGAGTCTGCACCATCACAGAAACTCACGTATGTTGATGATAGGTGTGAATTTGAAAAGGAGACACAGGAACACTTAGGAATCTCTATTGAAACTTCCCCATTTTGTTGAGGGAGTTGCCAACACTTAATTCTTCCACTACTCAAATTTCTTCCCAACTAATTGTGTCCAGCCAAACACATGAGGTTATTGATCATCAGGATTTCTATTTTCCTGGTGAGCCCCATTCAAGTGACTTGGTACATGACACCTTGTTCACCACTCAGGACACACATCTAGATGGTGAGGGAATGCATGCTGAGGCATATCCTGATCACACCATCAAAGCCACATAGGCTTCAAGAGTTTTTACTTCAGACTCTGTGGTGGCTAAGGAATTTGAAAACCAAGTGTCTTCATAGACATTGGGTAATCTAGGGGACCTCTACACCATGCAAATGGCATCCCCTGGACACTCCTCAGTCATTCAAAGACTGTCTCCTCATGAGAAATCACCTATCCATCCAGTGTCTAAGGATTCATCTGAGCAATTAGATGATAAATTTGATGTTGAGGGGACCACTGTAACAAGTGGCCCTAGCTCTCACTTTATATCACAATTGTTGAAACCTGTGCAACATGACAGGGAATCAGAATCATCATCTCATGGTGGGTCACTTTCAAATGAACAACTCAAAGAATTATATGGAGGTCAATTGGATAGTTTTTACCAAATAGCTCAACAACTCTTCACCTCTCACCTACCCAACAAAGAGTATGTTGCAATATTGTTGGAGTATGCCAAGGACCAAGAGGAAATAAAGGATAAAAATGTTGATATAGCTGAAGATGAAGAGGCCAATGTTGATGCTTGGTTGGACACCAAAAATACTGTGATCATAGAGGATATGCTACAGTGGATGAGGCAGAAGTACTTAACATCTCTTGGATCCTGTGAGAACAATTACCATTTATGATATTATCCATGAGGCAGCCAAAGTCCAACTTCAATCCAATCATTATCTTGCAAGGGGCTTACAATCAAAAATTGCAGAGCATAGAGCCAAAATGGAGGGTTTTTTAAAGCTATTGAAGATAAATTGAAGCCTGGTGGTCTTTATTCCCATGCTACCTCTAAATTAGATTCTTCATTTTCAAAGAATAAGTTTCAGGAAATGAATGAAAAATTGGAGAAGATGGAGAAAACCTTCAAAGAAATTATTGATGTCCAAACTGCCACTCAACAACAATAGGCCAAAATCAACACCATGGTTGAGGTTCTGTACAAAAACAGGCATGCAGACAAGCTTCCTGAAGATGTTCCAATCCATGACCTGGCTCATCTGCAAGTAAATATCTTTTTGTTAGGTCCCGAAGTATCGTAGAAGGGGGGGTTGAATACGATACTCACTATATTAAAAAATTCTTTCAAATCTTTTGCGGATAAATAATTTAGAGTTCGGTTAGTGGTTCGAGTTCATGAGGTGAATAGTGTTTAGGAGACTGACTTACTAATTTTTTCTTTTAATGAATAAACAATATAGTTCTAGAAAATTAGCAAGTAATTAAATGAGACAAGTTTCGGGGAATATATCTTTCGTATATAAACCCTGAGGTTGCTACACCCAGTTAAAAATATAACTGGTTTCCAAAGAACAAATTAGTTATTTGCTTCTACAAAGAGATATGACTGATTCCTATTACAATGTATAGATCTATGAATGAACAAAAAAGAAATCAATCTAACAGAGAGTGTTTTATAATAGCCCTATAAATTTATAACATAATGAACCGGCTAGATTATAAAACTCCGGTGAAGAAGGTATGTGTATAGCTTTGTATCTCTTCTTCTCCGACTTCTGTCTCTCTTTGTTTCTATGTATATTTTCACACACACACCAAACGAATTAAATTCATTTGTTTATATAGTGTAGGCTTTACAATAATTGAACTGCTGATGTGAGTGTCGAATTCTTCTCCCCTCTATGTTGACTAGTCAGAAATAGGGTAGGTGTCGAATTCTTCTATCATGTGAAGCTAGGTGTCAATTTTCATTGCCATGAATATGCCTTGGACATTTCAATCACCTAGGTGTCGAATTTTATGCCATGTAATTTCTACGTGTCGAATTCTTCATTGTATGGCTTGGTGTCGAGTTTAACTTCCTTGTACATGCATTAGAGATTGCAAAAGACTTAAGTGTCGAATCCTAAATGTATGTGTCGAATTCTTATACAATGGATATAACACTTAATTTCTTTTAGGCATGTAAAAGCTAGGTGTCGAGTTTTTTCTCTAACGCCTTGTGTTGAGTTTAATTTGACTTGGTCAAATTACAGTTTGATCACCAACCTTTTATACTTCTTGCACTTGGTCAATTGCGGTTTGGTCACTTGCGGTTTGGCTGTTGAGCTATTTCCGTTCTTCGACTGTAGTACAGAAACTTTAACTTTTCATACCAAAGTTATGACACTTTACACCCTGCACCCTTTGAGCTGTTTGGCTGTTGAGTTGGTCGGCTGTTTGACTATTGAGCTGTTCAGCTGTTTTTCCTTGAACTCTTGAACCTTTATAAGCGCTTCAATCCTCGACCCTTTTCTTCCATTTCCTTCACTCCACACACTTAGTCAATGCTCTACTTCATAGATGTAATTACTATTATCTTTCGTGTTGACGTTTAGTGCACTGGTCTGGTTCACAAACGACTAACACCGATCCTGATCTTCACATCTCATTTAATTCAAATGACAAGAGTGTTGCAGTTCTTTATTGCTTCGAACACTGACTGTTAATAAACAATGTACTTTCACTAGAATTTTTTCTGGTACTTAGATGTTAGGTCCAAATGTGTTGTAGAGGTGGGGTGAATACAACTTTTCAAATTTAAGAAGCAATAAATGCAATGTAATAAATGAACATACTGATTCAAGGAATATATGTTTTATATATATCTTGAAAAGGTTGCTACAACATTCATTACAAAGTACATCAGAAGTAAAGAGGGTAGTAAATGATACTAAGCTC
>QRFB01005517.1:0-25533 GCA_008931105.1 Oenanthe javanica
TACTTGCCTCAGTGTTGATATCTTTTGCACTGCAAAAGGTGCTTCCAATCTAAATGAAAACCATAGATGTTACGAATTCAATACTATATGACTCCCGAAACTTTAAATCACTGCATGCAAGTAGTTCAGCATAATACGAACCTCATATGCTAGAGACTTCAGCTCCTCACTATCCGTGCATGAAAACCATCCATTCTCGCACGCAGTCTATTGCAATAAACAAGTAACTTAATCTTATTGAAAGATAGCCAAACTACTCAATGGTAGAGATTTCAATAAAGATAATATATTAAGCATGAAGCTGATAGAGTATATATAAATCGGCTTGCATACTACTCACTGATTCAGATAACAAAATGGGTACTGAGTAAACTTTATAGCAATCTAATCTTCAATTAAATGTTAATGGCATTAATACACCTAGAGAAAGAAAGACAAAGCTAATGCATTAATAAAAAGATTTTTAAAAATACCTTTACAGAGATCATCAAAACCATAATTGCTGCTTGCAATAAAAAATCATTTCTGCGAGAACATACCTGTAGATTAACAAGAGGCGGACTGTTAAATTATTAATTTAAAAGAATGAAGGTTAACACCTCAAAAGAGAAGTACAATTACAGAAAGTAATATGTAGTGGTACTATAATTCACGACCGAAGTTCATATTTTAGCAAAATGATGTATGAGAAATATGTTATCGACACTTCGACAGACATATTAAGATACATAAAAATTGCTGAACCAAATCATATAGTCTCAAACCAGTTAAGCGATGCTACTAGACTAAAGCTGAAGACTGACAAACCCTCTAACTACTTAAAATAGTTTAAATCACATGCTTAAAGAGGAAATTGGAGATCACATACTAAGAATACAATGTCAACACAGATATTCAAATCCATGCCTGAAGACTAAAGGTGTATACTTTATATGTGTATAGTTAGCCAAATGTTGAAACCAGGTAGAAGAGGGACAGAGTCAGTTCCCTACATTCAGAAACATAACTGCAATCAAATCTATAACAGTGGGACAAGAGAGGAATCGGAATCTTTTAACCATAATAGAATGAACTATCAGTAGCCTTTGCTTCACTTTTTGACAGTTCATTACAACTTTTACCTCTTATAATTTTAGACCTCGACCTTCTTAACAAGGCTACTAATGCTGCACATGTCTAAACAAGACACACTTGGAACGGACATTCAGACATCACTATATACTATTAGATATGCTCCTTCCCTTCCACGATTATACATTTTCACTTTTAGAGGCCTAATGGCTGTGATAGGTGCCTATTTTGTTGAAGACCGATACATGTAATCTCTGACTCTACTACAATCATAGAGGATTTAAAATTGTAACCTCCCAATTGTGCTATCTCCATTTAAGGAAATTTATCTTGCTTTACACAGGTCCATGATCCTGCTTATCTTTTTTCCCTTGGTACAAACTCGCTATAATAATAAGATTCTATCAATACACTAATATTTATAGTAAAGACAAAATTGCAGTTTGCATACCTGAAGTTTTTTACTTTTGCACTTTAGTGGCCGGAATATAAAAGTAACCATTTGCATGGCTAAATATATTTTTTTAAGCACTTTAAGGCCTCCAAAACAGGGACGTTAGAAAAGTAACGGATCCTTACGTTTTTGAAGGATAAAGTGGTCAATTTAAGCTTATAACGGTTATATTGTATATATCCCCACCTTTAAACCCTAATTTAAAACATCTCAGTGATTAGAAACTCAAATTTTATTAAACTCAAATACCGTTATAGTACATATTAGCCATTAAATCTAAGTTTCTAATCTTTGGGTTGTTTTAAACTAGGGTTTAAAGCTGGGATATATACACAATATAGTCGTTATAAGTTTGAATTGACCATTTTACCCTTCAAAAACGTAATGATCCATTATTTTTCTAATGTCCCTATTTCAGAGGGCTTAAATTGATTTAAAAAAGTATATTTAGCCATGCAAATGGCTACTTTTTCATTTCAGCCATTAAAGTGCAAAAGTAAAAAACTTCAGGTATGCAAACTGCAATTTTGTCTATAGTAAATAATGCACAAAAAAACTGTTAATTCCCTTCTGTTTCGATTTATGTGACCCACATGCCCTTCTGTTTCGATTTCTGTGTCCCGCATGCCTTTTGAGGAAAGGTAATAGTTGTGATGTCACACAAACTTCATGATATATTACATAGAACTTACTATAACTTCATTTGATATATATATATATATACTTTAAAAGTCACAGACATGGTTATCAAAAGCGAGCTTAAAGCGCCTNATAGAACTTACTATAACTTCATTTGATATATATATATATATATATACTTTAAAAGTCACAGACATGGTTATCAAAAGCGAGCTTAAAGCGCCTCTTAAGCGAGAAGCGCACCGAAACTCACCTGTTGGACTTTGCTTATAAAAAGCTCAGAGCAAATGCATGAAGCCCAAAGCACATAGATGGGAGGTTTTTAGAAGATCAAAACTTAATATTAAAATGTGGGTAAATATTTTATTTAATTGGGCTTTTTTTTCAATGCCTAATCCAAAACACGTACTAGATTTCTCGTCATATATGCAATCATATATCAATAGGAACTCTGGATCCTCTACTAGGCATCTAATTGATGAGATTGAGGATAAGGATGTTCAGTATGAGAATACGGAAAAGGAGATTATCCGAATCTTCATCTTGATCAAGACTCAAGAGACTCCTGATTCTTCATCTTGATCAAGACTCTCGACGAAGAAGATGTTATGGACAAATTCAAATTTTATTCGCATCTTAATATCTTATGGTAATATGAAACATGGGGCTAGTTCTTTCTTTTGAGGTTATAGTTATTAATTAGAACGTCTACCCTGGAATTGTACTTCCCTTTAGGTGATCCCACTTCTTTCTATATTTAGACATATTTTAATATATATATATATGGGTTTTGGTCCGGAACATGCGATGATTGACCAATCATCTATCCGCGCTTTTTTTCTCGTGGATAGGAAAAAACCCTAGATAGCCCTCCAGAAGCGCGGATAGATGACGTGACCCCCGGGATTCACAAAAACTTCATGTGTTAATGCTATCCGTGGAAGATTATGACGGATAAATGGTTCAGACAATCGATTCCAGGACCAGAACCCTATATATATATATATATTAGTGTGTTGCCGCTTTGTTTATAAAAATCATGCGCTTCACTTTATGCTTATGCTACTGGCGCTTTTCCATGCTTTTTGCCTTTAATAACCCTGGTCACAAAGGAAAATATGTGTTTTTCCAAAAGGGTAATTATGTTTTTTACCAAGAAGAATAAATGTAGCTGGATGAAGTTCAAGTAGATAATCAATATTCTTAATATTTACAAATTTTGCATAACAATCGGTCTATATTTATTTGATGTATTATAGATATCTTCTCGTGGATATAATAGCAGATATGGAAACAAAATATGGAAACAGCTCCATAAGTACCACTGTAGATGATACTCAGTGTCAGAACCAATGATATGCCACTCCATTATAAATGTACCTGCTTCAACAAACCAGGAAGCTCTCGGCCAAAGCTTGGAATTTCACTATTAGCTATGGCATAATCAATACCTCTGCATTAGACAAAAAAGTAAGCATCAAATTACAATGTGAGTGTGGACAGAGAAACTCATAGATACAATCATGTTATACAGTAAGCAATCTAAGAAGCAGAGATGATACTCACTACTCAGAACTACATCACTTCTCATAAGATATAAAGTTATTTGTTCTTGTACTCACATTTCCCGCATTCCATCTTAATTAATCAGAAGTCCTAAATATATATTCATCATGACTGGTGCTTAAACCTTAAACTGTCTCTTCGTCTTCTCTATCAAGGTATGTCAACATCCATACACGAAGTCTCGTAATCTCTCCTAATATACCTATTCAATTATATAAATGTACATCAATTTTTTAAGAGCAATATCTTCTCGATAGTCAACATACAACTTCGATTACACAATTAAAAAGTAGATATACCATAATCAACATCTTCCATAATATAGTTACTCTTTTTCATTACTCGTGTACACTACCATAGTTACTCTTTTTCATTACTCGTGCACACTACCATATAAATAAAAAGAACATAGTTATTCATGGTATAATAAAATTTACAATGTCAATAATTTCCTTCTCGACTACACTAACAACACACGCAACACCAATGAGTCTCCAACGCATTTTTTCAATGAATTAACAACAGTATCATCTCATAAAAACATTATACCAATTAACCGTAATTCTTCCTAAAATCCTAAAATTGTTACGAATCAAAAAAATACCTGTATATGAAAAAAGTAGTAGAATAAATTGTAGAGTAAGAAATAACCTAGCTAACGAAAGACAGAGATTGAAGAATTCAACAGAATCGGTCTTATCTTTAGCACAAATATGAGCTGATAAACGGTCAGCAACGGCCATTATACGATACGAATTAACCTCCGACGCAGAGTACTTTGTTCCGGTGGCTATGTCGCCGAGTATAGCCGGATTTATCACCGTGTTTTTCGACATCGCAGGTAGCAATTGTACTGCTCACACTCTCTAACTCAATTTATGTATGTTTGTGTTAGCAAGGGGGTTTGAAAACTATGGTTAATTTAGTGTTGCTTTACATATGACTATAACTTGGGCTTTTTATGTTTGGGAATATGGTTTGTATCGAATTGAATGGGCTGGACTGGGCTTTAGATTGGATTGCTTGGGTTTCTTTTTCTTTTGTATATTCTTCGGTTATTTTAGAAAATAAATTAGGGCAATTTTTCAAAATTGTGTACAACTTAAAATAAATTATGATTTACTATAATAATACACTAATTATTATATTTTTTATACTTATAGATATTTTATTTTGTGTAGTATACATACATTGATAGAAAACAAATTAGTGTTTTATGTTTACATTGGATTAAATTAATTAACAAGTACACGTTTTAATATTGTTTTCTAGTTAATTCACGTTTTAATATTGTTGTAATAAATAGCAATAAAGATATTTAATAAATTTAAAGACTAGTTTTAAAAAAAATTGTTTAAAAGTTATCGTTGAGAAAATGCATTTCTTCGTATTTTTAAAAAAAACATTATATTTCAATTCTTGCTAGCTATTAGTTTGCTTATCAAATTTCTTGAAAAACATTATTTTTAAATCTTATATTTTAAAATATGTACATGTTTGATTTAGTGTTGTAACAAATATTTTTAATTTCAATTATTTTAGAATCATGATCTAAATCAATTTTTATGTGTAAAAAATTATATATTATTTTATTGGCAATGTTTTTTTATAGTTTCAACATAATTATATTTCTTTTATATTTATTTTATTCTAATATACTTATACTATTTTAATAAATAAAAATATCGCTCGTTTTATGTTAATATGTATATATACAATATATAATACAAAGTTCGATTATTATACAACTTATAAAAAGCGTAATATATAATACCTCCGTCCCACCAAATTTTTAACGTTTTGAAGAGAAGGTCCGGCACGCATTTTAAGATGCATATAAAGTATAGTTCTATAACTTTTTTTAAAAAAAAAATTCTGAATAAAAATTTAAAACATTAAATTTTTATTCAGAAAAAAAAATTAAAAAAAGTTATGGAACTATACTTTATATGCACCTTAAAATATGTGCCGGACCTTCTCTCTGAAACGTTAACAATTGGGTGGGACTGAGGGAGTAATAGATATGTGATTGAAATATTAATCAAGCACCTAAATATTAATTTAATATTTATTTTACAAACTAATAATATATAAACAACTAGTAATAAATAAATAAAAATATTATTATTCATTTAAAATCAAATAATATCATTATTCAATATATATATATATATTAAAATTTTACATATAACCTTCCGTTATATAACTTGTCACCATATTAAAATTGAGAAAATGCTCATAATATCACAAATTAATAAATCAAAGTGCCCTATATAAATTGTCGAGAATAGGTTCCTTTTTAACATATCTTATTCGCATACATGGTATGCGTATTCTTTCCCAACCACACAATCACCTAGATATAAAATGCATCATTGTTCCAATCAAATCAACGGATTTCTCACACACCCTCGTCTTATGTATTCCCCACATCAAATCCTTTGATATAAACCACTTGTTGTATTCCAGCAAATGAGAAGGAGAGAAAATGCTTATGGGGTTCCGGATCATGAATTGAACAAGCTATTTTTCAGTGCTTTTTCTGATAGGAATAATCCTCTATATATAGGCCAAACATTCACTTCCTCCACCGCATAAAAGGTAACTGCCCAATTTATTATAATTTATCGCACATTAACTATAATGTGTATATAACATATAACTTAAACAACATAAATAATATATATGTAACTCATATGCATTACATTCAAAATCAATGCATATATTTGATACCAATAAATACATTATTCATGTATTTATTTATTTATTTTATATTATAAATTATTTGGCATAAAGCCAAAAACCCAACATCTCCCACTTGGCTTCTTTGCCAAATATTTATGGATACTCCCACTTTTTTTATAATCCATAACTTGAATATCCACTTTCATTATTTTCATTTTCACTACAATACCATGAACATAATAATATTGTATAATTAAATGTTGTCCTCTCAAAAGATGGCTGACATAATTAAAATGGCATAGAGTATTTGAGAAATTTCGGCAATGTATATACTGATTCTGATTATCCTATTTATAATTCTTTATCAGAATAAGGGGAAATCTTGTGTTCTTGTCAACTAAATGACTAACAACATATTTTGGCTGGACGGTTTACTCTAATTGTAGTACATTTTACATTACAATTAATAATGGTGGATCAATGCATTAGAGAGTTTTATAGTATTTGTAACAAGTTTTAAAGGGTTTAAATTTTGAGGTTGAAGATATTCTAGAACCAAATGAGTTACATATCTATTGTCAGTAGCCACTCCAACCCATCCATTATTTTTAACTTTTCACCAGTATAATCCACCAAATTCATTTGAGAGAAAACAAAGAGGATGACGAGGTCTGGCGCCAAAACAAATAATCAGACGCTTCATGTGTGATGAAATGTGACAAATTAAATTTTTATCATAATGATTACATTTTGGATTCTGTACACCTGCTATACATTTGAAACAAGGTTAAACACACTTAAAATGGTTTTTATTCACCAATTACAATACATACACACCTTCGTTATTTATCAAAAAAATTACAAGATATTTATAAAAATAAAATGTTAACAATAAAAGTATAAGCATATACGGTACTTCAACTAGAGCATACCCGTGCCTTGCACGGGTTTAGAGTTAGTTGTAGAAAACAATTATCTAAACTTATTCTTGCAAAAATAAATTTAAACCACAATAAAAAAATATTTATATTACAATATCTACACATTTTCTAATTGGTATATAACCATCTCTCTTAATTTATAGACCATATATTTCTTCTCTTAGCTTCTCGTTACGAATCTATCTTTCATTTATGATAAACTCTAAATCAATATAACAAAATTACTATTATAAAAAAAAATTATTATTAGAGAATACATCTCTCAGTAATCTATTTTCAATTTTTTATAAAATCTTTTACAACTAGACGGTCCTTAAATCAATCAATAGACCCATCAACCTTATATTTTTATATCAAAAATTCCCAGCAAGTCAAATATATGAAGCCCAAGACAAAATGGTCAAAATAATGAAACAAAACCTGTAATTTAGAAATAGGGAGAAGACATAATAAAATATTAGTAAATTATTAAACAAAATAAATATAAGACAATCATGTGTGTGCATATAATTATAAAAAATAAAAACAACAATAAATGTATATAGACGATATATAGATACGATAAGTCATGGTAATCAACTGTCATGAACAAAAATTGCCATGTCGGAGGAAGAAAAATGTCGAAATTACTTTAACCCGATCAACCATTCTTAAACCTGATATTAATGTTGTATTCCAGCAAATATATATGATATATTATATAAAAGAGTGCAGAAAATGAGAGAAAATGTTTATGGGGTTCCGGATCATGAATTGAATAAACTATTTTGTAGTGTTTTTTCTGATAGGAATAATCCTCTATATATAGGCTAAACATTTACTTCCTCCACCCCATAAAAGGTAACTGTCCAATTTATTATAATTTATCACACATTAACTATAATCAATTTATAACATATAACTTACACAACATAAATAAAATATATGTAACTTATATGCATTACATTCAAAATCAATGCATATATTTGATACTAATAAATACATTATTCATGTATTTATTTATTCATTTTATATTATAAATTATTTGACATAAAGCCAAAAACCCAACACCACTAAACCTAATCTTGTCGGTTAATATCAATTTAATATATTTTTTACATACAGTAATAAACAAACGTAGGCCGATTGAATTGAGTTCAATAATCTAACTTAAATCCCTTGTTATGAAAATTGAATTGAAGGACTATTTGTATAAATTGGATGAGAAAATAATGGTGATGAAAAGCGATTTTTGATGAGTTGATGATGAGGAAGGTATAGTAGGGAGAGCAGAATATGATGGGAATGAGGGGATTAAAATTTTAAAGATAATAAATGAAGGGGGTTTGATGGTGTAATGGAAGGTGTGTCATGTGTGTATTAGTGTATACCCGGATTTGAGTCTTCACACGAAACCCAATTACATAATTAATGACACGTCCGATGAACAAATCGGTGTTTCAGTCAGCTCTGTGGCTAACTAGCTACTCAGCCTGGGTCAATCTAAGCATGCATCTACCTAATCTACTATCCAGGTTCCTCTCATCTTACCTCATGTGATGCGTGAGTTTTTTTTAATAATAATTTTATAATTAAATTTTTGAAAATTATATTTATTCAATTTTAATATATTTTCTTCTAAAATAATATTAAGTTAATTATTGATATTGGTTGTTAATCAAACCTTAATCATTTTATTAACAAATAAATCTAAAAATATTATTAAGTTAATTTTTGTACTCGCGGGGAATCAAACCTGAATCAAATATTAATTAATTAATAATATTTATGAATTTATATCCCTATCCGTAACGACCATACCTTGTTATCTCATTTATTCCAATTATATATAGTATATAACAAGTGTGATGCATTTGTGTTTTCCTCCGCCGCATCATTAGGATGTGTGTAGCTTGAAAAATTTTAAAAAAATAATACAAAATCACAAACACGCAAAATAAATATGCGTGTATAGTACACACATGTGCGTATTCAAAGTGATAATTTGGTCCGTTCTTTCGACAAATGTCATTTTAGTTATTATCTGTTTAAAAAGTGATATAATGGTCATTCACCCATTAAAATTTTACATATAACCTTCCGTTAGTGTTAAAATTTCTGAATTCATATTTTATGAATTTAATATATGAACTTCAAAATTTATATTTTCCGACTTGAAATGAATAACCTGCGTATATGATACTGTATTTTATTTGATCTTTTTTGTAAGTTTTTGGATTTTTTAATGCATAACTCAAGATATTTCAATCATAATGTTAAATATGTTATTTTTAAAAAAATTCAATTAAATATTAAATATGTATCTTTATTTAAAAAATGAAAATTTCAAAAATAAAAATTTCAATTATATAGTCAAAAAAATTTGAAGTGTGTATAACTGAACCTTTTTTAAGTTTAACTAATGTATTAATCAAATAGAGTTCACGGTTGTTCAGAGAAATTTGAAAGTCCAAGAGAAATAAAAAAATATAAACATTTAAAAATATTATTTAAATTGTTAAAACAAAAATTATTATAAAAAATTATCAACAATCTGATTGTTGTGAAAGAAGATTTTTTTCTACATTTTTATATTTAAAATTATTAATTATTTTTATTGATATTTGCATCAGTTTATACTTATATAAATTTATCAATACATAATATTAACAACATTTAAAGGGAAGTCTAAATTTGAAAATCTCCAATGAAGAAATGAAATTATCAAATTAAGAGTATAATCAATTTTTAGATCAGAATACAAACTTAAAATATGTTAAATTATAATTATATATAGTATTATATATTTAAAATTAAAATACTATATTTAACATTATGATTGAAATATCTTCAAAGTATATAGTATTATTAGTTTGGCCAATAAATTGGTAATTTTTATAATTGAGTCATTTTTCTGGGGGGGGGGAAATTATAATTCTGGTCATCAAAGTGCAATTAAGTATTATTTCAGTAACGTTTGTTAAATTTTTTTGACGAAATGCTAAAAAATAAATAATTTGACCATTAAACTGACAAATTTTATAATTGAGTCATTTTTCTGTAAAAACATTTAAATCTAAAAATTGAGTCTTTTTAAAATTTATATATCCAAGCGTTTTCTACCCTCATTCGAAGATTGCCGTTCTAAAATTTGTAAATTTAATTAGAAATGTAATCCAAGCAAAGCAGGGGCGTAACCAGTGAAGCTACTAGTTACGCCACTGTATCCCAGTTAATTACATATATACAATTACAACGATCTTTAGTTTCAATTTTTCTTAATTTGTTCTCTACAATGACTTCAAAAATAGTAACAAATATAGTTTCGTATGTACGTTCGCCGATCATGAGCTATGGTGGGAACTAATATGTGAGAGAGTTTTGCAATTTTAGTGTGCTAAAAAAGAAAATAAAATGTCTTTTTTGTAGTTAGTAATTCATTAGTCTTTCCCATTATTCTAAAAATCGTTAAAACCTATTAATCCATATTCGGTAGCTCACCGAACTGATTAAATTTCTGATTATTCAATTAATCGTTCCAATTAAGGGCCGATTCATCCGATTAAATTCTGTTCTGTACCTTCACCGACTAATTCTGATTTCCGTTTTCTAAAACACTAGTCTTTCCAAGAATTTGTATATAAAATTATATTTCCTCTATTTTTTTATAAGTCGTTTTGACTTTTATCATATATATTTAGGTATTTTGACCGTATAGTCTGGAATTGATAAAACTCATAGCTGATGACTAAAATTCACGAACCAAACAACCTAAAGGATCTTACTCACTTACTGAGCAAGAAAAATGTCCTACAGCACTTAATATTTTGCATTGTAGTTTCAGATTTATAGCATTTTCAATCACTATCAGATATTCAGATTTCAATGGTACATGACTTTTGGGAGATGGTTAACTATCTATATTTTACATTCCTTCTTAAGTTACTATTGTCAAATCATAAATGAATAAAACTTTTATATAAATTCATAATAATAAGCTAAATACTAAAATATAACATAATCTTCCTTTTAATCACACCGTAAGTTAGGCCCCACTTCGCTAAATTTATTTTCTAAAAATATATATATATATACATTTTTTTTAAAAATAAGTACTTATTTCCATTTTGGGCACTTAAATCATAAGCCCCGATAAAATTTTACAGATTAATTAAATTTTGTGAAAACGGATCATAGAATTGTATTCTCTTCTCAAGAAATCACCTAATACATGATACGCAGATAATGCTACTCAGTTTAATTTTTGACAATAAGAATATAAAATACTGCAAGACAGTATGTTAGTCCCAAATATCGTAGAAGGGGGGTTGAATACGATATTGTCCAATTTATAAAATATTCGCGGAATGGTTTGTTATGGACTTGTTGACAGTTCGAACAGTTATTAAATCAAACACAAGGTATGCAATAACACAACAGTTCGGGGAATATATCTTTTGATTTATATAAACCCTGAGGTGCTCCACAAATCTAATCTTTCGATTAGTTACAATGATTCACTAGTACATCAGTTAGATTACAAGCTTTAATAAGAACAATCAAAGTAACAACAGCTGAGTACAAAATTAATGGCTTCTGTGTTTACTTCTCTTGAATGCTCTCTGTGTTTCTCTCTTAAATTGCTCTGTGTATCTTCGTCTGTTAACTGAATGAATCTCAAAGACGATGCTTTGCTGCTTTTTGTGTAGACTTTTTCAACTCTAGATACGTGGCCCATTTTGTGCCAAGTAAATAAGTTGCTTCTTCACTTCTGTTTACTCTTAAGTATCGGGAACATTTTCTGAGTAATTGTTAAGTATCGATGAGTCTGTAAAATAACTATCGGACACTTAAAACAATTCATGAAATAAAATTAATTATTTCAAACTGAGCAACTATCGAAAATATATTAACTATCGGAATTATCTTCCAATAAATTAACTATCGGAATTTCCATGCTCTTAGCAACTATCGGAAATTCATGGCTGCTTTTATTTTCTTTACCCGATAGTTAATAACTATCGGGAAGTGGCATAGCTTTTCTTTGCTTATCCATTTGACTCACCCGATGGTTATTAACCATTGGTGAATAGGACAAAACAGGAATAAGACGAAACAGCTTGATTCTGGATACAGCTTCTGCAGTCTCATTCACTTAGCCATATTTCGAATGTGTTAAGCCCTTTAACATAATTTCTTCCACTGCAACCAAGTCAAATAAATATTTCCTGGTTAATTCGACCTTGATTTATTCTGGGCTTAATCACGTACCACTTAGGTTACTCATCTCAGTATCTGGTCAATTCTTCTGAATCAGTGATGCAGTTCTCAAACTCTTTTGTGCTGTCGATTGGTGCAACTGGTCTGGTTCACAATCGACTAGCAAGAACTTGATCTTCACATCTTCTTTGCTATGCAATTGACCTGTTCCATCATGTTAAGAAGTGCTTCTTATCTTCACTGAAATCTTCTGCTTTCTCTGTAGCAAAACCTTCTTTATCTTCAGAACCTTTGAACCACTTCAACTTTATTCTTCACTGAGGCTTAAACATATTAATGAACTTCTTTCAGTGATCTTCAATGTCTTCAAAGCTTCCTCTAATATTTTGGTCTTTCGTATTCAACTTATAAACGATTCACAGTCGATTCCGTGCTTCACTTTAATATAAGTTACCGACTTGTAGTGTTGAGTTAGTTACCTCGGTTACATGTTACTTTACGTTACATTTTGCTTTACACAGTATAGTTAGCTGACAAACACACACTAATATATCTAAGCATCTATGTACAATTTATATGACTAATTGCTTTCAGCATAAAGTACACAACATCATAGACAACCAAGCAAGACTTAAATTCTAAACAACGTAGATAATGCCGCGTGCAGGTGATGTTAACATTTATAAACAAAAACGCTATTAGTCTTTTCCGCATTTTCCATTATTTTGCTCTACATAATTCATATCATATCAAAAACTTGTAAACCATCTAAAACTCATAGTCCTTCCCTTTAAAATGTTCAAACTTCTTATCATTTGATTTCATCAATGTACTACACAAGAAGCCTCAAATATTGAATACACAATCTTACCACAACCTCTTTTAGTCATGGCAAATTATGAACAAGAAAAACCCCTAGCACCGGAGGCTCATCGGATCACCATTCACCATGTCAACAACACGAAGCACAGCCGCAACTCATGCCTCAAATGTTGCGGTTGCACCATGGTGGTTTTTGGAATCGTAGGGATCACCATGTTGATACTAATGTTAACTGTTTTTAAGGTTAAAGATCCGACAATGAACTTAAATTACGTGACAGTCAAAGGGCTGGAAAGTGCTAACCTATTCAATCTTCTGCCAACCACAAACTTAACAATTGAAGCGGATATGTCGATCAAGAATCCAAATCCAGCTGCTTTCAAATTCAGGAATGCTGTAACAGGTATTTACTACGAAAATGTACTCATTAGGGAGGCTAAAACTCCAAAGGGCACTGCAAAGGCTAACAAAACATTTCGACTGACTATAACTATTGATGTTATGCTTCAAACATTTTTAAGGGTTCCTCGATTTTTGGGTGATCTTACTGCCGGAGAAATGCCAGTCAACACCAGGAGCAGCATTAGGGGCAAAGTGGAAATAATAAACATTATTAAAAAGAAAGTTGGAGTGAAAATGGATTGCTCATTAACAGTGATTTTGGCAAACCAGAATTATAAAGATCTGGACTGCAAACGATCTGTTTCAATCTGAGTATAGGATCCTACTGCATCATATGTTTATTTTTATTTAGAAATGGTCAAGGGCATTGTATCAATTGAAGATTTATCGACTTTTATCCCTTTAAACTTTTCTATTTTGAAAAAAAAAACTATCTAGCTATTCTTATAAGTGTAGTTTTTACAGACTACTAAGAATGTGAGCACATGAAAAAATGGCATTTGATGAGTTTTTGACACTAGGCTATCCTCGATCCTCAAACTTCTCAATCTGTATCAACAAAACTATGCACACAGAATGATACTTATTTCATACAAACCCTTTTACTCGAAACTTCACCGGGTAGTATACTAGTATTGATCTAAACTAATGAAGATATTGAAAGCCTAGCTCAAATTTCAAAAGGGCGATTTTAGTAAATGACCAAATATAATTTATATTGAGAGAGAACTTCTACTGCATATTTACTGCATGCAAGTATATATGGACGCATGCCTTTCATATGAGCACACCAAACCTTCAACTTACTAGGTATTTTACCTATATAGTGCCTAATATTGAAACAGAAAAATATTATAAATACACATCTACCCATAACTTAATGACTATAATTAATTAAACAAAAGTCAATAATTATATAAATACCAGGACAGGACTCATAATTCTGGCTCCCTTTACTCCAATACATTGGAAGAAACACGCTGAAACCACTGGCTTTGAGGATTTTCAACACAAGAAGAATCATTACCTGAACTTGCACAAATGCACTTCTTTGCCAGAACATATGGAGAATAATAAGGATCATAATGTATGCATAGATTATTCTTGTTTGTAAGTTGATAGCTCGATACAGCTTCCCAAGTACTTTGTTTGCTGTCACAATCTGTAGTTAGAGAAAGTGGCGAATCATCCCCAGTAGCTGCTAAACAATATGGAGTTCCATTTAACTGAATAACCGAATTTTCATAACTCCACTTGCTAAATCTATGACAATCTGTCGCGTGAATTTGAGTATTGTCATTCACACTAAGACATCGACCAGTTATTGGATGGTATTGGATGGTACATTCTCAAATAACTTGGCCCAACAGAGTTTGGATCTACATAAGTTTAATCAAATTCTCAGTTAACATATTTTAGTAAAACTAGCAATAAATGTCTGTGCCATGTATATAGGTAGACAAATAGACACATCATACACATGTCTACGATATGAAATATGTACCTTTGATCATCTGTTGTACGGATAAAATTTTGGCATGAATATCTGGGTTTCTAATCTGTGTCCAGTTGGTTGTAAACAATCCATATTGCTCCTCTACGCCTTGTCCATCATCTCTTAGATAGTAGCTTCCATGTAAAGCCCACAAATTCCAATCTAAATCATACTTCGCCAAATAGGTTAAGAAGCAACCCAAGAAAATGTCATCATAAGTCTGATTACCCAACATATTAGCACCAAATTCAGTTATATACAATGGAGCTGCATTTGGCCCTTGGGTCAAAAATGTGGTTCTATTTTCCATTTCTGCAATAACACTATCACAAAATTGATTTAGTGGTTTATGCATATAGTCATCAGATTGTCTCATTGTAAAAGCATATCGATGTGATTCATAAACAATCTTGTGGCTGAGTTTGCTGGTTGCCTTAATGTTTAGAGAACTATTCTTCAATGATGTCAAATCCAGAGCATAAGATAAACCACCAACAAGAATTAGCACGTTAGTGTTAGACTTGTGGATTTGTTTTACACCCTTGTGGACATATTTGTGCTAATCCTTGGTGTTTTGGCGATTTCCACGTATCTCATTCCGCAAACTCATTGCAACTACCTGCAAATACATGCCAACAGGATACAAAATCACAAAAACAAAAGAATTGATGATTCAAGGATTTTACTATTTTTAAACAGAGTCAAAATCACAAACCAAAAGAAATGTTGCAATTAAAACCAAGTTAGTTTCGTGACTGGTAAAATCGCAAAAACAAATGAACTAATGGTAATATAATTAATATCAACATACCATAGGATTGTGTCTGTAACGATGCGCAACCATATGCAACGATTGCAACCAATCTTCCGGATCAAAATACTTATCACCCCAAAAACCATTTCCATCATCATCATGGCAGCACCATATTGGTTTACTAACATGATTATCAAGAACGGTCATAATGCCATGAGAAGCGAGCTGATTGACAACAGCTTCTTGAGCATCAGGAAGTGTGAGTTTCAACAATTGAGGATTATACTTGGTCACCCCATCAATAGCATTAAAAAGGCTTAAATTACGTAGAGATTGCATAACAGTAACATGAGAATATTGAGTGAACATGTAAGTAGAATACGTGAGACGTACAGAATTGAAGCCCATTAAAGCTATATGTCTTGCAATTTCACTCAACGGCCTCTTATCGAGCCCTTCTGGCAACATGGGGCCAACATGGCCAGCCCAGTTGCCACCAACGAGCTTCACCCTATGGCCACCAACATCATCTATAATCCATCTAGTTTTAGTTGAAAGAGGGACAGAGAATGATGGAGTTAAAAGAGAAAAGAGTATGAGAAAAGCTGTGAAACTCTGCATTGTTTGGATATTATTTGGTCACAGATGCAAAATTTGCAGGTAGAATGCAGTCTATTTATAATGTTGTTGTTGAGATCAAAACCAAGATCAAAATGTTCACGTTATTATGAATCTATCGTAATTAATCATGTCAATCTTTATGGATAATAATTATGTAAATATCAGCATGATAGAGTATTGTTTTTATTCACCATCATAGCAAGATGTACCAAATGATTATTAGATTATTCTTCGAATTTCTCTCTCGAAATATATGCAAAAAAATAATTATGATTTGAACTAGAGTTTTGTTTATAAAAATTAACATGTATTTCTATTTTCTTAAAATTTTATTGATTATTGGAAGTTGATTCGGGTTATAATAGATGTATTTAATACAAGCTTTGAGGGTGTGTTTTGTGTGAACTAATAATTTGAAGGTTTTTGAGAACAAAGAACCTATACAAGATGCTCATAAGTGTGGTTTGATTGAGGATTTTGGGTAGTACAGTAGCTCAAAAAGTTGGGTTGCTCTCCCTGAAGGTTCTATGAAATTAAATATTGATGCTTCGCGTTGGTTGCGTTCAGGAGTTTGCCTCAAACTCTGAAGGGGAAGCTGTCTTTTGTGCCACAAGTAGGATTCACGTTTTTTTTTCCGGCTCCAGAGACCAGATGTAAAACTCTACTTATTGCCTTGAGACTTTGGTCGAAATGATGGTTGTGAACAATATTATTTCGAGCCGGCCAGGCCTTTGATAACTCGTTTTTCAAACGGTACAGTTTATCAAACAGATATTAAGTCTATCTTAGAAGACATTTCTCCTAGTATTATGAAAATTGGGTAGACCTGTCTAGATAAGTTCTGGTGTTAGAGCAAATTTGGGAGAGTGATAGCCCTGTCAAATTTGGGAGAATCCTAGGCCTGTCAATTCGTCTATCTTGGTGCATTTTGGTGTTAGAGCAAATATGGGAGAATCTTAACCCTGTCAAAATTGCTCAGTATGTTCACATGATGTTTTATAGAAGCACTACACTAACTATTCTCTAAACAGAAAGGTAAAAAAAAGTTCGTCACAACACATTTGACAGCAAAACTTTTAAACAATTTGACCATTATCATTGTTATTGAACTGAAAATAATATTGACAAGAGAAGCTTTGATGAATCAAATTGACCAAATTTTCTGTAACCTGGGCAACATGCAAGCTTTGATTTAACAACCAAACTTTGATGATTCATATCAAATCAACCCTATTATTCAGATACTTGGAATTTGGAAATAACAAAAATACAGAGTAACAAACATAATTTCACCTTTCATTATCTCTAATCTGAGTTTCAAATTCTAATTGTCTACTCTCTCCCGACTCTCCTACACAAATTAAACAAGAACATTAATGAGTAAACCTTTACTACGATCATCAGATAATCACTACCTGTGCCTTCCAGAAATCATTAATTTTTCAAGCACAACAAAGCCAACAACTTGCATCAAGTGGCAATCTTGGCGCAATAGGGTGAACCAAAAATTGAAATTAGCACCAAATGTTCTGTTTTATTTTTTCTTTTCTGAAGCTTTCTCTTTCTTTTGTTGATCCGAAACTCTGGCTCCCGCGATCTTGACAACAGCTTCATCCTTTGACTGAACAAGCTTTAAAGCAGGATGGACCTTAAGGTCCCCCATTACTAGTTTTTGCCCCACATCCAGTGCACTGAGATCCACCTCAATGTAAGGGGGGATCACATCTGCCGGGCACAAGTATTTGACCTTTCTCTTGATGATGTTTAAGTAAGCCCCTGCCAAGTTTTAGGACTAAACGCTTAATACTTAATTGAAATAAGATGTTTCTTAAATTATCTTTATATATATATATATCATACTATCAAATATCATATTCTTAGTATCATGGAACACAATTAAGGCAAAAGACAAAGACTTGTTTCAAATTGTTAGGACAAACTCTTCTATCGCTAAACTTAATAATATGACACATACAAACTTCATTTCTAACATTTTAGGGTAATTTAAAATGTGCTAGGTGCAATTTGAACCTGCGCCATCAAGGATTTGGCACCTTATATAGCAACAAAAGTTGTTTATATAGTCATGTACACAAGCTATATATTCTGAATATCAGAGGGTACTCCATGGGATACCCTCAGCCCTCGATCCCTTCGCCCATGGTCAGACCACATAAAGGTTATCAAAACTCAAGCGTAAGTGAGCAGATCAAATCTAATTGATGCATCATGCCTTTATATATGTCCGGTTCAGATATGATTATGTTGATGAAGGAGGAACAAATATCCCAAATATATGTACTAAAATAGATTAAGGGACTCGATACGATATAAGTATCAGTGCCAGAACTAGACTACACATGAATCAAGTCAAAAATGCATTTGAATATATAATACGGTACATGTTTCAGGTACCTTTCTTCAACCCAGGAGATACATCATCTCCTATGAACATGAGAGGAACTTCAACTCTTAACCAAGCATGTGACGGGGCCCTAATAAATGTAACATTAAGTACTGCGTCTGTACCAGCATGCAAATGAACCTGATATAAAAGAGGATGAAGATAAATTAACAACTACAGAAAACTTTCTATCAAAAACTAAGGAAAACATAATATTAACCCACAGCAAACACTCGAGACATGCTTATAATTTGAAACTTGAAAGTACTGATCTATTTTGTTCATGTAACATTGCATATGCAAGTTGAAAACTTTCATTTATAAGGCGGCATAATCAGACTAAGAACTGTTTGAATGGAAAAACGACATCTCCACATTAGCAAGTAGATAAGAAAAACGATGGCTCATTGTATACCACAATGACACTTTACAGTATGGTTATGGTCAAATTCTCTTGTGCTTGAGTTTATAGTGTAAAGCGACTGTGAACTGACATTTAGTGACAATCACAAAAGAGGTACATAGCTAACTAACAGTGACAGTGCACAAAGGTACATGAAAGATCAGGTTCGCTAGCAATACACTAAAAAATATCTTAGATTTTTCCAAACTTTAGACGTTCATTAACTAAATCGAAAAAAACAATTTCTCGGCTTGTCTCCTTACAAATAGATCCAATAACCCAAACTTCTAATACATACTAGAAGCTGCTATAAAACTTCAATATTTCCTTCTAAAAGATTCCATAGTTCTCAAATGTCCATCCCATTTTAATCATCAATCGATATACTACCACTCTGTACGCAATTAAACAATTTAATTCCATCCGCATTACACTAACATATTATCCAAATTTCGATCGAAAATCATAACCTAACATTTCCTCTTATAAATACATATATCAGCAATAAAACAATAAATACACTAAATATACAACACAAATACTTACACTTCTAGGCAAGACACGAACTTTTTCGACAAGCTCATCGGACCCAAACTCGGGGCTAACTTGAAGATCAAACAACCTGGATAAAAAGAAAGAGCGGCCCAAATGATTAACAAGCTTCTTAATCTGATTAGTTTGAACAGAAATGAGTCTTTTGTTGCCTCCGTGCTGACCATCTTCTCGTTCGAACACAATGCTCGGAACCCGACCCGCTTTCCGCTCCTTAGCTGAGATGTTCTTGCCGGAAATTGAGCGTGGTATTGCGCGGATAGTCTCGGCGTGTTTCGGGTCGGGTTTCGGGAACCCGGGAAGGTATGAGAAGGGAGGTGAGAGTTCGAGCTCGGGTTCGGGTTCGGGGTGGAGTAGAACGGTGGCGCATTGGGAAAAGCGCCGGAGGTGGAGAGATTTGGAGAGTAGAGTTGAGGATTTTTTAATCAACATTTTGTAGGAGAGAGTGATTAATTTTTGGGTTACCACTGACCAATGCAGGGTTTTACAAAGAATTTTGATTTCGTGGTGCTATGGAAACAAATCAAACACATTCTTATATTTGGGTGTGTAGTATATGATAGATATTTTTTAATTAAAAATTTATCATTTTACAATGAACAATAAATTTCCTGAGATTAGTCGAGGAAGATTACTAAGTTGCTACTTAATTTTAGTTGTGCGGTTATTTTTGGAGTTGTATATATCTAGCTCTTCTGTGCCTAATCTCTAAAATTGATTAAATTTATAATTTTTTGATTTAAATGTATTACTTTTTTAATATATCAGTTATATAGTACTAAGTTTAAAATATACTTTTACTTGCATGATATTTTTCATAATATTAAATATTGAAATCTTATATGTAGCTAAGTTTTTAGCTACCGAAATATCACTTTACATGGATATTAAAATATTTTATAACCAAGTGATATAACTTATATTTCGAATTTTCTAACCAATTATATCTATTTTAAATATATATAAATTTTTTTATCTCATAAATAACTCACTAATATCACGTGTTGATGAGGGTTAGTTTCAAATAAGAAGTATTTTTTCGGAGAACTATGTACTTATATAATATTATTTTTTATGTCCATACAAGGTTAAATCTTTAATGTTCCAATTATATTTTGTAATTTATTTAAATTTATTATTTTTGTTGAAATTCATAAGGTCTAATTCGGTGATTTAAATATATTAATTTAATGATCACAATTTTTTTTTAAATCTATATCGTTAAGGAAACTATATTTTTTTTACTAGCATACACTTGAGCACTTCGAGTCAAAATACATGTCTCAAATTCTAGGAATTATATATTTTCTTCTTAACGGTATGTGTTGAGATAACTAATTTATAAAATGTCGAATTAATTGAAAAATGTATATAAAAGTATAATAATAACAACATATTAAATTAAAAAATGTATGCAAGATTATAAGAGTGAGCTAATTAAATGTACAAAAGGATATAATAATAATATAGATATTAAAATTAATTAGTTGTTGATATGACATACTGAGTCTGCGTGATAGTTATGTGTCATATGGAGTGGAATAAAATCATTTCCCAAAAGTGCATGTTGTGGTATTATATAATAGGTAGATTCACCCTCGTGTATTTATATGAGATTTTTTTTAACATCAAAAAAGTTACGTGAAATAATCTCATGAACGTTAATTTTTATAATGAAATATCTTTACGTTCATAACTTTTTCTTATATAATATATGACCAAATTTTTAATGGGTATTTATCAAAAATACTACTTTTTTAAAGCTTTTTTTGCGATTTTACTATCTTTCGAAATTTATTGCAAAAACACGGATTGCAACTAAAAATAATCAAATGCAATTTTTTTGTCCATAATTTGTAACCAAATGCAACTGTTTTTTGAAAAAAAAATGAAGTTGCATTTGAGTTTGATATTAGTTGCATCTGGTTGTATTAGTTATAAAACCGTATTTTCACAAAAAAACTTTAACAAATCGTATTTTTGCAAAATATAAAATTAAAAAAATGTATTGTTGCAAAAAAAAATCTGTATTTTTCAAAAAAAATCCATTTTTATTTTAAATAGGGTCAAAGGGAATACCGATAAAATAGGGTTCTTGTAATTGTGACATCTAGATTTTTTGTGGTTCATATTCTTTGATTTTCAAGGTACGGATACATTCTATACTCTCTCTTTGTTTTCGTATAATTAATATACGGATATTTCTACACTCTATTTGTCTCATATTATTGATGTACGGATATTTTCGTTATACTATCTATCTTGTTATGACTAGACCTAATACGTTTGTTTTATCTCTTGATAATCTGATTTCTTATTAAAGTCGTATATCCTTCGTTATTTATCGGATTGTTACGATCTTATTATGCATAGAAAGGAATTTCAATTATCTACAATTTTCGTTATTTACGTTTTCTGAAATTCGGTTCGTAAGTATGTTAAAATCAGCCGTTTATATAATCTGATTGGTTATTGGAATTGTTCTGCTGTAAATTCAGAAATTCATAGTAAATTGAATATTTGTTCAATAATTATGTGTAATATCATTCTGAAAAGGTCTTTTCGAGCTCTGCGTTCTTTGTCTACATTCCACTCACAAATTATGTGATTTTAATATCGTAAATCTCAAATTATTACTGTGATGAGGTGTTGATTATGTTCCAACATCCCATATTTGTTTGTTTTCTGCATTCGTTACTTCTCCGTTTCTGACAAGTCTTACCATTCTAGAAAGGTCTCGGAATTGTCTACAAGTTTCGTGTTTTGTGATTTGTCATTAGAGTTCATATTTATAGAGTAAATTGCTATTTTTCAGAACAGGCCAGGTCTGATTTTATTGGTAATATTCTATATTGTATAATATTTGGCGTGCGTGGTATTTTGTGTAAGATACTTTCAGTTATTTGTGATATATGTATGATTTGGGAGATACTGTAAGAATCCGTCATGAATGGATTAATCTCATGCTTTGGCACCACCTATGCGGTGTATTTAAATAGTATGAGCGTGTCGCCGGAGTTATGAGACACGTAGAGTCATGACTATTGTATATGTATGTTTGGTCATTTGGGTAATATTATGCTTTGTGCCGTGCAAGCCCCTGTAAACTTTTGGGTAGCTTTTGATTTGTTCTATGCAAGCTCTTGTAAGTTTTGATGACTACGTATTCTGAATAACCGAAATGTAGGACATCCTCTAAGTGTAAGATTGTCTCTCATATCAGTGAGTATATTGTCTTTCAACTAAATGATTTTAAGTATAATTTGTAAGTGGTAAGAATATATTGTGTAATAGTAAGTTTATATTTATCAGAATACAACTATATGTGTTAATAATTTTCAGTTAAGCATTATTGATATTTTATTTTCTTTCATTTTTATCATCACTCATTGTTTCAGCATTCAGTTTATTCATATTATCAACATATCTAACCATTGTACTCTTTGTATTATTTTATATTCGTATATGAGCATTTTGCTTACTGTCGGTCTATGTTTCTTGATTTCCCCCGACAAGTATTCATTATTAGGTGGACTACCTTTTAGGAAGAGTGCGAGTTGCTGATTTTGAGGAGTTGTAACGTTTTACATTTAGATTTGAATTTGGACAATTAAGTTGTACTTTTAATTTGTAAATTGTAAGTTGTTGGATATTGAGGAGTTGTAACGCTTTACTGTATTTTTTGTAGAATTTTATTTGAGTGAATAAGTTCAGCATTTTAAAAGTGTAATCAGAAACGAACCTGGGGAGTTTGTTCGAGCTAGAGCACAAATAATTTCAGCGATCATGCAACCACGAGAGGCAGAAACGGTAAGCTTGAAAGAGGCATTATCATGGACGAAAGAATTAGGCTTTAAAAAATGTATATTTGAAACAGATGCTAAGATGCTTGTAGAAATGTATCTTTGAAACGGATGATAAGATGCTTGTAGATGCATGTAAGGGAGTTTATGGACGTTCATTTTTTCATACAATTGTCTTAGATTCTGTCGAGTTTTTTAAGCACTTTGACGATGTGCTAGTGGAGTTTGTTCATAGGTCTGCGAATGGAGTAGCTCATACTTTAGCAAGGGCTTCTCATTCCATGTCAGACTTCCAGGAGTGGATTGACGTTGCTCCGGAAATTATTTCTGATGTACTGATTATTGATTCGATTTAATGAAAGCAAGTATGTTCATTTCAAAAAAAAAAAATTACACACCCACATCTCAAAATTTCAAGGTATGGATTTTTTATACCCAAGGGGGAGATGTGTATGAAAAGGGAGTATGAGTATCAATTTTAATATTATTATTTTATTATTGATAATTAACGTTATTAATAATTAAATAATAATAATATATAATTAAGCATTACTAATAATAATAAAAAATATTTTTATATAATAAAATAAATTTATTGAACTATTAATTCAATAATACTTTAAATTAAATAATTTCATTTCAGAAATAAACCAAACACATGATATTAATAATGAAGTTTCATTCCCATACTATTTTAACCCGATTTCTGATATCAAACTTATAAACCAGACGACCCCTTAGTACGATGTCATTCGTTGTCACAAATCTGAGAGCATCTCCAACCCATTACACTATTTTGATGTGAAAATTACACCAAAATAATGTAAAAGTTACACTATCTTTAAAATTCACTCCAACCCATTTATACTAAATTTCACACCAAAAAAAATCTTTCTTGTACTATAAAAGTTATTTTATTACTAAATTACAAAAACAATAAAGTTGTCAGGATACAAAATGAATAGATTTATTTTAGTTAAAATAATGTAAAGGTAATGCTGCCATTTTATAAAAATTCTAAAAATTACACCAAATTTTGGTGTTGCACCAAATTTGGTGTAATTTTTGGTGTCACACCATTTTGGTTTTGGTGCAACTTTTAGAGTTTGGTTGGAGAGAATTTTTACACCAAAATGGTGTAAAAGTACATTTTTAAAGTTTAGTCGGAGATGATCTTAATAATGAAAAAAAATCATCAACGTAATTGGATCTCGGGCAACGAAACTATGTTACTTGGCGTTCAAAAAAATTAAATTTAATATGTAAATTTTTACAAATACCTTTAAATTAAAAATTTGCCAAGTATATATATATATATATATATATATATACAAATTATGATTATACTTATATTTATATCTATATATATTATGGTCTCGATCCTTGATATGCGATTGTTGGAACCATCTTTCCGCGCTTCTGAATCGCGGAAAGGATTAACACGTGAAATTTTTGTGAATCTAGGGGGTCACGTCATTTATCCGCGCTTCTGCAGGGCTAGCTAGAGTTTTTTCCTTTCCGCGATTCAAAAACACGGAAAGATGGTTTTTCAACCATTGCATGTTAGAGACCAAAATCCATTTATTATACATAAATAATATATACTAAATATACAAATAATTAAATAATTTATTAAAAAATCAATAAACGAATTTAAAAATATCAATATTTATATTGGTTTAATATATATATATATATATATATATATATATATATATATAT
>QRFB01005518.1:27331-38478 GCA_008931105.1 Oenanthe javanica
TGACTTAGTTATTAATTAAATAATAAAATTCGGTTTTATTATTTAATCCTAAACCTACATGGGTTAGGCTTTGCTGTTATGGGTTGCTATTATGGGCCTATTAACCAACCATTATAAATAGATAATGTAGGGTTAATAAGGGTTAACGTTTTTGAGAAAAATAACCCTAGAGGCAGCAGCTACACAGCAAGGCAGAGCAAGGCAGTTTCGAAATCATCAAAGGAGCTAGTACATCCATTCCGTAATCAAGATCGTGAGACGTTCTTGAAGGTGCTCGTGTGGATACCATAGAGGTGTTTTTGAGAAGAAGACACAAGTCGTGAAAGCTAGGATCTCCGTTGAGTTCGTAGAAGTCAAGACCAAGAAAAGGTATGATTCCGTTTTACACAAATCAGTCCGAACTTATACATGATCCTGCGTTAGGGTTCCGAATTTTTTTGTTATATTTACGTTTAATCCGCTGCGTTTTATGCCTCGGAACCCAACCGAAACATATGCACCAGTAGCAAGGCTTAAAGCTATCAGGATGTTTCTGGCATTCGCAGTACATTCCAATTTCAAAGTATATCAAATTGCTGTGAAGAGTGCATTCTTGAATGGAGATATAGAGGAAGAAGTGTATGTGGAACAACCCCCGGGGTTTGAAGATCCAGAATTTGCTAATTTTGTATACTTTCTCTTCAAAGCACTCTATGGCCTAAAGCAAGCACCTCAGACATGGTATGACACTCTATAAGTATTCTTACTTGAAAATGGTTTAACTAGAGGTGTCATAGATAAGACTCTGTTTCATAAAATGCATAAAAATGACATGATATTAGTGCAAGTATAGGTGGATGACATTATATTTGGTTCTACTAACGATCAATTGTGTAGTAGATTTGCTAAGTCAACGCAGAGTAAGTATGAAATGATCATGATGGGTGAGCTGAACTACTTTCTCGGACTCCAAGTAAGCCAAAGGAAAGATTGAATCTTCATTTGCCACACCAAGTACATCAGAGATCTTTTGAAAAAGTATGGTCTTGAAGATGCATCTCCAGCTAAAACCCCAATGGCAACTGCCACTAAGCTTGATAAAGATGAAACTGGTAAGAGGGTAGATATCACAAGCTACAGACGTATGATTGGCTCAATACTTTACTTAACTGTAAGTAGAACGGATATTATGTTTGCCATATGCTTGTGTGCTAGGTTTCAAGCTGACCCTAAGGAATCGCATCTTATAGCTGTTAAACGTATTTTTAGGTATCTTAAGGGAAGTCCAAATCTTAGAATTTGGTACCCTAAAGATACAGGTTTTAAACTTGTTGGCTATACAGATTTTGATTATGTAGGTTGTAGGATTGATCAAAAGTGTACATCAGGGAGTTGTCAATTTCTTGGCAGAAGATTGGTTTCCTGGTATAGCAAGAAGCAGCACCCAGTTGCAATGTCAACAGCCGAAGGTTAATATGTTGCTGCTCTATTGTGCTCAAATCTTATGGATAAGGAACCAACTTCAAGACTATGGACTGTTGCTGAGTAAAATTCCTATATTCTGTGACAACACAAGCGCCATAGAAATCACAAACAATCTTGTTCAACACTCGATAACCAAGCACATTGATATCAGGTATCATTTCATTAGAGAGCATGGCATAAATGGTACCGTAGAGTTATATTTTGTACCTACAAAACAGCAAATTGCAGACATTTTCACTAAATCACTGGATGAAGTATCATTTACTAGACTTGTTTGTGAACTTGGGATGTTAAATGGTTTGATCTTATCTGCAATTTGGTGTTAATAAGTTCACGAATATTTAATCTTCAATATTAAAAGGATTTATAAATTTATTTGAACATCCAGAAAATAGCGTCTTAATTGACAATTGATTAATTGCCCTAATTATATCTTGATATATTTATTTTGTAATTAATTAAGTGTGAATTAAAATTATTTAAATACTTAAATCTATTTTAATAGATTTTGAGTATTTATTTAATTTTATTTATGTTAATTCATTTATATTATGGATAATAGCAATTAAAGGATTTATTTGCTCCATAAATTAAATTTAATAATATAAATATGCAATATAATTATTTAAATATTTTATTCGATTAATATCAGTCAATGATATTTTAAATTAAATAATTTATTATAATAATTGTGATATTATCAATTTGGTAATATTTTATTTAGAATTTATTCTAAATAAGGGTTTATTAGGTTATTTGAATATTATCAAGTTCAAAATATAGAGTATTTTGTACAAGTACAAAATGCTCAGGGTATATAAATTTGATACTTATTTAATTTTACTTAAGCATTGAATTTATATATTATTTTAGTTGACTAAGTCAACCCAAGGTAGCAAAAATCGACACTTAGATAATTACATAGAATTATTTAAGTGTGTGTCGAATTTTTTTCCAGGGTAAGATTTTTTTCGACTCTCAATTTTTAACTTAGAATTATCTTAAGATGTGTCAAATTTTTCTCTATAGGGTGTTTTATTTTCGACACACAGCGTATACTTAGCTTATATTATTGTTTGTGTCGAATTTGAGTAGCATGTGTTGACCAAGTCAACACAGGGGGAGTAATCTCGACACACTTGGTTCACTTAGAATTTTTTTTCTTGTGTCGATGAGTAGTAAGTGTGTATAGTTTTACTTAGAATTTATTTTAAGTAAATCTATGTGTTGAATGTACTTTACAGTATATAGGGCAATTTAGTCTTTTGTGCATGTGATGAATTTGTTTTCACTATAAGGTATATATCTATCACTCGGAATTTTTTTTTATCGGTGTTAGCATAAATCGATACATACACATTACTTACAATATTTTGCTCTTAACTCTATTGATAAAAACTCGACACACACACACACACGATATCATATTTCACTCACCCATTTCATAATCTGAGACCAGATATGTGTTCATATTTCAAAACTCTATAACATATTTCAAAATCACATCATTTCATTTAGGTTTTGAAAACCCCATTTTCTCGAGTATACTATTCAATTTTCTTAGATCTAGTTAATTTTAGGTGATTAAAAATTGATTAAAAATTATTTTGCGCATCAAATTGCCTCAATTGCATCATATAATTTTCCAATATGTTTTTTTGGTGATTTGAATTTGAGTTATTTTTTACTCGAATTAAAATATTAATTGTTAAAATTGGTGTTGTAAAATATTTGTCTTAATTAAATAATAAATTATCTATTCATTTTTAATTAATTAAAAATGGTTGGACGGTTTATTGTACTTAAAACAAATAGTGCACTCACAATAGAACCGGACTCTGTTGCTGAACCCTATAGCAATTGGACACGGTTTTTACGTGAACATTCCAATGTACGGCACATTTTAACTACAAGCCCAGAATTAAATCTTGATGCATATTCCAATGTTAGGAATTATGAGATTTGATGATAACAAATTACTTAGCATTTCCATATAGATTCAAGTTTAAATGTAACTTCTCAATGGATATATGACCTATAAATATTCATTGACTAGGAAACCAATTATCAGTTGAAGTTGTTGTTAATCAACTGATAAATTTGATTGTACAGTTGATTCATATTTCTTAATTGTAAATATTCTAAGTTAGAATTTTCTCAAATGAAGTGATCAACAGATGTTGAAGTCGATGGATATGGATGTTGTTTGATGGATAAAGGTTAACCAAAGTCAAATCAATGGATTTCCATCAACGGATGAAAGCACCAAGGCAATCAACGGATAAAAGACAATCAATGGATAAGGGATCGATGGATAACCAAGATATCCATTTATACATCAATTGATCAATGGATAACCTATTCATCGATTGATAAGCAAAGAAGGATCGATTGATAAGCTTAACAACAATTATCAATTGATAAACATTTCCTAAATTGGTTAAGGACAAAAAGAATGAGAACTTTGCAAAAACTGAATCAATGGAAGACAGTTCTGTCAGGATTGTAAAGACTTTCAAGGTAACACAGTCTTCTACGAAAAGATCAAGACATTTTTTTTTCAGAACAAGACAAATGCAAAGGAGACTGTGAAAAGAAGCTAAAATCTATTTTACTGAATACATTGTAAAATGTAATTTTAATTTGCATTATATCTGTCGATTGAAAAATAGATGTAGAAAGTGAACTGCTATATATAGTTTTAGCATTTCATTGTAAAAAGAGTGTGAAATATAACAAAAACAAGAAAAACATAGAGGTGTTAGAAATCATTGTACTATTTTTCTCAGTTCAATTTTATATTGTAAGAAGTTTGGTTATCTTAGACCAAGAGTTATTGAAATCAAAATAATCACTAGTAGAACAGTAATCAACTAGTAATTTTTTAAATTGGTGTATTTTATTTTCAACTAAGTTAGTCTCAATTATTAGCTTAAAACGGTTTCTTAATTTCTTCATCTTAAAAACACTCAAACTCTAAATACAAACTTATAATCCGCAAAGAATTCCTCAAAATTCTTAAGTTTGTATTCAATCCCCCCTTCTACAGACTTGTACTAAGGGAAAATAAAAAATGGATTCATGAATGATGCAGGAGGAATATCAGTAGCTAGTCTAACATTCAACATGTCAGCTAGAGTTTTGCCATCATCACTACCACCAGAGTCTATAGGTTGATCAACCAACCTTCTTCTTGGTGGAGACTTTGGCACTGATTTTCCCTTCCTTTTCTGTCATGATCCTTGTGCTTTGGAGGTGTGTTTTACAACTGATGCCTTTTGGGAGACACCAGAGGTTGGCAGAGTCGGTGGATCAGTGTTTGGTGAGTGACTTGGGATAGAATTAGAGGGTGATAAACTCTTATTCTCAGCCACAAAAATAAAATCAACTTCATACACAGTAGGCAAACCTCTGATTGAGAAGGTACCTGACATGTGTAGGATACACCAAACTAGGCAAAGATGACGCTTTTTCTTTCTTTACATCTTTCCTTGTCAAGTCAGCAAAAATTCTTTTATTTAGTTGAAAAACAGGCATTTTAAGATCATTAGCAAAACTAACATCTAGCAATAGATGACTAAAAATCAACTTTAAAAATCTAGCAAAGTATATAGTATGCATCATCACCTATTTTAGTAGTAATTTGCCTAATTAACAAATAAGCAATATTGAAGCTTTTATCATGGGTCAGAGAATACCCAATTTGCTTAGAGAGAAGAGGAATAGCATCAAAGTTTATGCATTTGGCAGAGAAGACCCTGGTTATGCAGTCAAAGAAGAAAATCCATTCTTTCGTAAGGTTTGGTCATGTCAGGCTACCTAGCTTCTGCAAGCTTCCTCCGTAGCCTATTTCAAGAAAGAATGACTTCATGTTGCTGTCACTCTCAACATCATCATAGGCTTCAAGCTCTGGGAGATGTAGAGCTTGTCTCACCACCACCGGAGTAATGGAGTGTTTGTCATTACACTGAAAGGTGAGGATTGGCTCGTCATCTTCACTAGCAATGTTGAATGTTGTTGTAGACCAGATTCTTGTCACATCTTTTGTAGAGATAACATCGGGTATCTGTAAAGCATAACTAATGTTACTAGTGGCTAGTAATTTTTGGATGATGTAAAAATCTTCATTATCGTCTGATTTGGTGAGAAGGGTGGAATAGTTGTTAGTGACGAATGTAAAATCACCAAAAGAAACTCCCTTAGATGTCATTAGAACAGATGGATTAAGAAGAAGAAATTGATGGGTATTGAGAGAGTTAAGGGTTTTTTAGAGAACGAGAGAGAATAAAGATGTGAAGAGTTTTAATTCAAAGTATGAAAATACAGATGAATTACATATTCGCTCTTAATAAGTCTTGTAACCTGTAGTGGGACACGTGGCATTAGATTAATAGTCAAATAATAATTGGAATAACTTTCAAAATACAACAGATGTGTGTGTATATTTATATATATCAGTGTATAATATAAATTGTTTTCCGTGAGACACACGCACATCCAGGGTTACTCCATCAGAGTTTAGGAAATATAATGTCACAGTAGTAATTCAATAATAATTATCTATTAAAATAAATAATTATTTAAGCATTGACTTATTTACCATTAATCAGAGTTTAGAATTTCTTACTGACAGAGTTTAACAAACTCTGACAGAGTTTACCAAAACAAATCTTCAGTTATCTGTATCAGATTGTGCAAGTATTGATACACTTCCAAAGTTTAATTTCTTAGGCTTGTCTGCTATTTGTCCTTGATTGTTAATACTCTTGCTACCATTCCGATAAAAGTGGTTTCACAAAGAGGTTTGGTGAATATATTTGCTAGTTGTTGGTCAGTTGGAACAAAATGTATTTCAATTGTTCCTTCCATTACATATTCTCTTATGAAGTGATATATGATGCTGATATGCTTTATCATAGAGTGTTAAAATGGATTTTTTGTCGTGGCAATTGTACTTTGGTTATCATAATAAATAAGAAGTTTTGTAAAGTTCAAACCACAGTCCAAAAGCTAATTTCTTGAACTAGATGATCCCCCATGATCTATGCTTACTTTAGAATTTATATTTTTAGAGTTTGAGTTATCAGAGTTTCTTTTTGTCAGAGATTGATCATACTCTAATATTTCAATCACAGAAGTTGCCTCAATATTCTTTGTGGAAGATTGATGTTGATACCCCTCAACATGTGCAGAATCTTCATTTACAGTTTCAAATTCATCAGTGTTTGGAGAATCAGAGTTTATAAGATCAGTGTTCGAATCATCTGTGTATGTGTCTTGCTGACTTTTGAATTTTTCATTTTCAAATCTCAGACATTCTTGTGCTTCTTCATCATGTAATCATGTGATCTTTGTCTCATCAAAAGAAACATTAATAGATTCCATTACCACATTTGTTCTTAAGTTCAAACTTCTTCAGTTGTTCAGGATGTGTTTTTAGAATAAAACACTTGCTTCCAAATATGTGAAAATATTTCACATTTGGCTTCATTCCTTTCATCATTTCATAAGGATTCTTTCCATGCCTGTTGATCAATGTATAGTTCTGAGTGATACAAGTAGTATTTACAACTTCTGCCCAGAAGTAAGTAGAAAGTTTTATTCCTTCCAACATAGTCCTTGTAGCTTTGATCAGAATTCTATTTTTCCTTTCCATTACACCATTTTGCTATGGTGTACCAGGTGCTGAAAATTGTTGTCTTATTCCTTTCGTCGCACAAAATTCCTCTATTACATAGTTTTTAAACTATGTTCCATTGTCACTCCTTAGAATCTTCACCTTGAGTGTTGATCCAGTTTCAATCATAGTTATGTAATCAAAAATGGTCTCAGCTGTTTCATCCTTCTTGTGTAGAAAGTACACCCAAGTATACTTTGTACATTTATCAACTATCACCGGAGTATATTTCTTCTTTCCAATAGACATGATGTTTATAGGACCAAACATATCAAGATGTATCATATGAAAAGGTTCTTTAATTGCAAACTCAGTCTTACTTTTAAGGGATGTCTTTCTCTATTTTTCCTTTTAATATGAATCACAGAGGCCATTAGGAAGGAATTCAGTTTTAGGAAGTCCTCTCACAAGGTCCTTTCTAACCAGTTCATTTATATTGCAAAGATTCAGATGACACAACTTTTTATGCCAGATCTAGCTTTCCATTGAAGTTGTGTTTCCAAGCAAACATGTCATTGGACCATCAGAGTTTACTTCCAAGATAGCTTCATATAAGTTGTTATGTCTGTGATCAATAAGAACCACTTTTCCAGTCTTTTTGCTTTTGACTTCACAATGTGTATCAAGAAACTTCACAGAATATCCTTTTTCTGTCATTTGACTCACAATCAACAATTTGTGCTTGAGTCCTCCAACCAGAGCTACATTTTCAATGATGACATTACCAATAACAATATTTCCATATCCCAGTGTTCTTCCTATGTTGCCATCTCCATAAGATACTGTTGGGCCAACCTTTTCCTCAAACTCTGAAAGCAGGGATTTGTTTCCAGTAAAATTTGCAGAAAATCCATTGTCAATTACTAAGATGTTTTTCATGTTTCCCTGCAATCATTCATACAACTCAATTAGAAACTTTGGGAACCCAAACAATTTTGGGTCCTTTCTTTTTAAAATTGTGAACTTTTATAGCAAAAGCATCTTTATCAGATTTTAAGTTAACAGAGTTTGCATTATTAGAATCTGACTTTTTAGTGTCAGTTTTTATAGCATTCTTTTCTTTTGAGACAAATGCAATAGAAACACGAGTTTTATTCAAATGAGGCAAAAGTTCATAATAGTTAAAATACAGACTATGATATTCTTTAAAAATCTAAAAAGAATGTCATAAGCTACCACAATAAAAAAAAAAAAGAATTTTGTGGCCTATATCTAGTATGTTTTCTCATTCTTGATCTAGGTCGCTCTGGTAACTTCTTTTTATTTTGCCTGCAGTCAATAGCAAGATGATTAGAATTACCACAAGTGAAACAGTTCTTTCTAGGTGCTTCAGGAATATTCTTGTAATCAGTCTCCTTAGATATTCCTACCTTTCCATTCCCATTTCTTTCAACTCTTTTAGGCTTCTTCTTGTTTGTGACAGACTTCATCTTTTCCTTAAGCTATTTTTGAGAAAGCAAACTAATATTCACTGATTTATTTTTTGACACAGTACTTTCTTTGTTTTTGGAATTGTTGGAGCACTTATCAGAAGTGTCTGTTCTAGTACTAGACCTAACAAAGTTAACAGGTTTATTTAACTTTTCATTAACTCCATTTTGTGTCTTAACAGTATTTTTACCATTTTTCTTTTCACTATTATACTCATAATCCAGAGCAGATATCCAGTTCTTGTGAGACAATTTTTTTTTAACCTTTTTACCAGAGATTGTCCAAACTCTAAAGGTCTTCTTTTCTTTGGTTATCTCAGCTTTTAGATAAGTAACCGGAATCTCTAGCTGAGTTTGCATGTGTATAGCTTTCTCATAATCTTTCTTAGTACCTAACATGTGAACAAGTTCATATTCAAGAAAGTCATTTTTAATAAAAAAAAATTGGATTTCAGCTTTTAATCTTCCATTCTCAAGAGATTGAGTTTTAAAACAAACATGCAGAGTTCTAAGAAATAATATAAATTCACAGATATTATCAGTGTATATTTTAAAAATAGAATATGGTACCTTACTAGAGTTTGTGATGGGAGCAACAGTGTTTGCCATGAGAGCATAGTTCACTTTCTCATCAGAATCTGAGGAGTCCATCCAATCATTCTTGGATGTGATGAGTGCCTTTCTTGCTTCCATGCTTCTGCACTCAGTTCCAAAATTCCCCATCTTGTTGCACTTAACTTTTGATTTGTCAAGTGTCTTTGAGTTTCTTTCTATGCTTTCTCTTTTCTTGAATCTCTCCTTATTTTTAGAATCACCAGACTTCTTCGGAAAGTTGCCTTGCTTCCTGAAATTCCTGTATTTCATCTTTTTGAAGCCCTTGACATTCATAGCAATCATCTCCATCATGTCAGAGTCTGTGGATTCTTCATTAGAGTCTACATCAGTGTCTACCTCAAACTTTGACTCACTTCTTTCTTTCACCCATACAGATTTTCCCTTTCGTTTAGAGCTTGTGGGAAATCATTCCTTATTTTTCAAAGCTTTGGTTTCAACACTCAAGGCAACAGACTTTTACTTGCCACTCTTTATGTTCTTGCTTTGTCGTCACTCCAAGTCATGAGTTTTCAACTTTCCATAAACTTCATCTAGAGACATATCTTTCAGGTCTGCTCTGTCTCTTATGAATGATGTCTGTAAATCCCATTCTTCAGGAAGAGTTCTCAGAAAGTTTGTGTTTGAATCCTCATTATCATACACCTTATCAACAAGGGCTAAGTCATTCAGTAGAGTGAAGAACCTGTCATAAGTATCAGTTAGAGACTCATTTTATTTAGCCTCAAAATATTCATATTCCTGAATAAGAACTGATCTTCTATTCTTTTTTATGTCTTTGGGTCCTTGACATTGAACCTCAAGTGCATCCCATATTTCCTTAGTAGTCTTGCAAGCAATTACTCTGTTAGACATCACAGAGTACAAACTATTGTGTAGTATGTTTCTTACTTTAGCATCATTGGACACTTCTTATTTTTCCTCATTAGTCCACTCCTTCCTGTCCTTCAGAGTGTAGTACTCTAGAATTTCTCTTCCTTCTATCATAGTGGGTGAAACCAGTTTTGTCGGTAGATAGGGACATTCTTTTATCCTCTTTAGATAATCAGGATTCGTGGCCTCTAGAAACATTAACATCTTTACTCTCCAAGTGAGATATTCAGCCTTTTTGAGAATAGGTATCTTGATACTTTCATACTTGTTTCCAGACATTGTCAATATCTTTTAGGTTTTAGTAAACCGCCTGCTCTGATACCAATTGTTACCTAGTAAATAGACTATTATAGAAGGGTGTTGAATATAATAGTACCAAACAATCGAAACTAGAACACAAGTATACGAAAATAAGTATTATTTGTATTAGCTTTGATAAAATTAATACAAAACTCTCTCAAGAAACCAGATGTTCTCAAGAGTTTATAGGTTATGTGTATGATATGTTATGAACGATACATCAATGTTAACCTAATCGTGTGTTTATATAGTACAACTATTTATCTAAATAACGCAAAGATAATGATTAATAAAAACAAAGCACTACTAGAAAAACTGCCTACAACATCAGTTGCTAACTGATGTCTGAGGATTTTTTGACCGATGTCTTCGCATGTGATGTTAAAAGTATATACTTTACACATCGGTTTTTGACTGATGTCTAATCTACACTTAGACAACGTTTTTTTTATAAATACTGATGTCTTTTTCCCCAATTTTTAAATATATTACATGATTTTCTTTTGAATATTACTATATTTTGATGTCTAATCCCCATTAATATATTGCCTTACAAGGTACCAAATAGAAATTATATCGCTTTTATTAAAAAAACTGATGTCTAAGAATGGTATTAACATCAGCCGTAAAAGAGTGTGATGTTAAAACATATATAACACATCACCTTCTACGTGAAACCAATGTTAAAACTCTTTTATAACATCATACCTTAACTACAATCGATGTAAAACACAACTGACTAATCTTTTTGACATCGTTTATATTTATAGAAACGATTTGGTAGGAGTCTT
>QRFB01005519.1:0-17015 GCA_008931105.1 Oenanthe javanica
ATCCTCCGCAATTATGTCAAACATTGATGCGACTCGATTTCCATTCACTGCATCCACAAGCATATTAGAATCCGACTCAAAAATACATTTAGAAAATCGAAATGTTTTAGTCCATGATAAAGCTTTTTTCAAGCTCAATGTTTCTGCTTCTCTAGCCTGCATATTCACCATCATAACATTGTTTCTCGCCTTGACAAAAGCTCCAAACTCATCTCGAATTTCACATCCAAACCCTACATATCGAGCACCGGGAACACAAGCAGCGTCCACATTGATTTTAACCCACCCAAGTGGTGGTTTAAGCCAGGTTCTCGAGCTGCCCTGTTACTGAGACAATATCTTAATCTTCAGCCTAATGATTCGGCAATGGACATTTCGTCAATTTTTCAGTGTGGCTAATCAGCAGTAGTGTGTGCTTTTTGGTTTGATGTGTTGGGGATTATGGCACAGGCGAAACAAATGGCTATGGAACAAAGTTGATATGTCATCATTGGGAGTTGAAGCAAATGCTCTTAATATGTTAAGTGATTGGAAGAAGGCTCAGAAGAAGGTAATAAAAACCTTGTTTTTATTTGTTATTTAATGTTGTTTGTTAAATTCTTTGATTCAAATTAAAATTGAAATTTTTTATTTATTAAATGGAATTATCCATTTATTCAACATTCCTTTATCGAGATTTTACGTTTAGAATTTCAGTGAAGCGTACTGCGTACCCTATCTTAATACACATATATTTTTGTTCATATCCAGAAAAACATATAGTAATTACATGAATAAAACAATACTTACTTTACAAGTCTACATTATTACAAATAGAGTTTTATTTCTGCTACTTTCTTAGAAAGAGTCCTCAAAAAGGTGCCAAATATATAAAAGTGATTTTTTGAAAAATACCTAAGGGTAAAGTTTTTTTTGTAAAAATATTGATTTTTTTAAAAATATTTTACAAAAATATGATTTTTTTAATAAAAATAGCAAAAATATGATTTTTCAAAAAAAATTACAAAAATACTTTTTTGCAACTTTGCAACCATATTTGCAACTGAAATCAACCGCAAATACAACTTTAAAATTTAGTCAAAATAATTATTGTTTTGTTGCATAATACGTTGTTTAACAAATTGTAGGATTAAAATTAAAATGCAACCATAAATGTAATCAAAAACAACTTCAAACAACCAAAAGTAATGTTGATTAATTTTTTCAAAAATATAAAAATAAGTTGCATCGGGTTATTTTTGGTTGCAAACCGTATTTTTACAAAAAAAAAATCAGAAAATCACAAAAAAAAACTTTAAAAAGTAGTATTTTTAATAATTTCTCTTAATAAAAGTGAACACGGCATCGTACGTACCATCCTCATTCCACTTAAGAACTGCTGTTAAAAGCTCTCAATACGACGTTGTGCACTACAATAATTCCATCAATTTTTTAGCTTCCAATCCACTAGTGGAAAATTCCACTTTGTCATCTGACCAGTGACCACTACAAAATTATTGACTATGTACCCCACCTTAATCTTGACTCGCTTGACCCAGCTCTCTCACTCCCCGAGGGCTAAGGTTAATATAAAAAACCCATTTAGATTCTTCCCACTTCATCAAGTCTTTCAAACTCCTCTTCTTTCTTCCAATTCTCTCCCCCCTCAATATTTTTATATTCACTTTTTTCAACTTTGGATCTCCACAGCCTAGACCTCTCATTATCACCAACAAAAACATGAAGGTTAGTAAATCACAAATATGTATGAGTATATCATAATCAAGTTTTTAATCTAGTGTTAACCCTATTATGTTATTAAAATGTGCAGTTTAATGGTTATAATCTTTATTTGCATCGCAGAAAGTTGTGATGAAAATTGAGTTGCATGATGACAAAGTCAAGCAAAAAGCCATGAAGGTTGTGTCAGGCCTCAATGGTAAGCACTACACACAATTCATTCAAACACACATGTACATTCATGAGATGCATCTTTCGAATAAAATTTAAAAATCAAGAACCCCCGAGATCTTAATTTTTGACTTCTTATTCTTATTCGTGACTCCACTAAAACTCGAACTCTCTCGTTGAGAAAACGAGCATCGGTTTTAAATCGAATGTTAAGCATTAGTAATAACAAATTTTATGTTTATTTTTTGAAATCTCAGGTGTGGAATCAATTGCAATGGATATGAAAGACAAGAAACTCACAGTAACAGGTGACATGGATCCAATAAAAATAGTGGCCAAACTCAGGAAACTCTGTCACACAGATATTTTGACATTAGGGCCAGCTAAAGAGCCAGAGAAGAAGAAAGAAGATGGTAAAAAGGAAGAGCCAAAAAAAGATGACAAGAAGAAAGATGAGGGTAAAAAAGATGATAACAAAAAGAAAGACGAAGTTGTAAAAGCTGTACCATACACTTATTTTGTTCCACCCCCACAAGCATATTACCAGCAACAATATGCTTATAGTTATCAGCAACAACCTCAAGTGCCACTATACTATTATCATAATCACAAAAGTGTAGAAGAAGACCCTAATTCTTGTGTTATTTGTTAATTAAGTATTATTTAAACAAGAATATTGCGATCTAGCTAGTTATGTGATGGTTTGGCGTTTTGTTGCTATAGTTTTGTACAGGTGGTAATGGCGAGTATTTGTTGATTAGTAGTATTTCGATAATAATGTTTATGTTTAATAAACGAGGCATGAACTTTTTCTCTTTCAATGCTGCATGCATTGGACTACTGCCTCCGGTTTTTTATATAAGTGGATTTGATTTTGACATAAATATTTGGGTGTCTCGATCATAGGATAGAAATATTTTCTTTTATTTTTTTTCCTGAATTAAAATATTGATTATATCCTTCCTCTGTTTTTTTTATATTTGACGTTTAATTTTATGCGCACATATCTCAAAATGTTTTGACCGTATAGTTAAATTTTTTTTTTTATTTCTGAATAAAAATACATAGCTTATATTAAAATTCACTAAAAGATTTTTTTTTAATTATTTTAACTATACAGTCAAAATATTTTAAATTACATTGCAGAAAAATCAAACAACAAATTATATCCTATATATAATATATAATAAGAGTAAAATGGATTTTATCCAAACACTACCAATGTTAAATGATCGATTCTTAACAATTACATAATATTAGATACTAATTATTTATAAATTATAATTATTATAAAGATTTCTAATAATTATAATTTTTCTTATCTCGGTATTATAAATCAAACTCTATTAGATATCTTAGTAATATATAAATTTGAACTTAAACAGGAGTTAAATTAAAAAGAAAAATCCATTATTATTGTGTTATTTACACGATAAATATTGTTCGAGCCATATTTTGAGTTTCAGAAGTCAGAATTGGACGATTTTACAGCCCACGCGAAACTTACAAAATTATCAGCAACTCTAAAATGGTCCAACATCCAAAATTCAACTGTAGCAAATCGTAATGTAAATAAAAAGGACAGTTACGAATTTTTATTAGAGAATTCTATTCCGTTTAGGAAATCTTTTTATAATTGATTTAAAATATTAAAATACTTTTTATATTAGATTTATATAGAGACATATCATATAACAGACATTATTATGTATTATTATTATATCAGAGTAGAGATAGTATTATAGTTTTACATACATGGAGGGAGACCATGATTTTTCTTGTGAGAGGAAGGATTAAAGTTTTTATTATCTAAATCTTTTCTATAAAAATATTTACCATATTATATAAAATATTATGGTAACTTTATACGAAGAATCAATTATACTTACAGGAGAAATTATTATATTTAGAACCAAGAAACCTTATTAACATTGGTTTGGATCGAATCGAATAAATTGTGGTTTAAAAAAATATAATTATTTGAGTTCCACGGCTAAGAGTTCAACCATACCCTAAGATATTAAATACACATTCTATTTTGTTACTGCATCATATATAATATTATATCAAAAACACGTTATCACATATTTTGAATCATGCTATTTGATAAATAAAATAAATCAAAATAAAATTAAAACAATATAAATTAATAAATGTCAATACATTTTTTTAATTTAATCAATTTATATATGAAAAAAATATATTTAATTAATTTTTAATAACTGAGTACTACTGTTAACTATTTTTATAATTAAAAGTTATTTATATTTAAAAAAAAATATTATTACACATGTTGAATTGTCGTAACACACATTAAGTATTAATATCGAGTAATATGTTTGGTTCAATAAAGAACTTGTCATGGTCTCATATATTAGTATGAAAAAGTGGGATGTTAAAATTATTATGACGGTAATTATTATATATTATTTTATTTTTTAATATTAATTTAAAAAATTTAAATCTCAAATAGCAATATATTAATATCTATTATTCAGTAATGCAAGGTTTATAAACTGCAATTAATACTATACTACTGAAAATCTAATAATATAAAAAAACTTATTCAAATGAATAATTGTATTATCATATTATTAAAAGATACATATATATTATATCTCATATACCATAATATCTATTAAATTTTATATAAAATAAATATAAAAATATCTTATCAAAAATATATTTAAATCTAATATGTATAATTTTAAATATATTAAACATATGTTTGATATATTAAAAAAATCATGTTCATAATATTTCGAATAACAAAATTTTACGTATTTATATATTAAAAATATAAATTTATATTTTGTGGGATGTGCATATTTATTTTTAATATTTCATAATTTTCTTATTTATATTTAAATCGGTTGATGTGAAAATATATAATTTAAATATGTTTAAAAATCTAATATAATTATAATATATTAAGACTTTTTAAAATTATAAAAATATCAATAATTTTAAAATAAATAATTTAATTATAATATTTCATAATTTTATTATTTATATTTAAATCGGTTGTTGTGGAAATATATAATTTAAATAAATATAAAAAATTAATATAATTATAATATATCAAGACTTTTGAAAATTATAAAAATATTATCTGGTATAAAAAATGAGAGGGAGTATCTTTCTGAAGGAGTATATAACAACTAAATTTCAGTACCAACACCATTATTTTTTCTGGGTAAGAGCACTAACACGATTTCATAATTAAGAAGATTAATACGCGGCTTAAACGGATGAAAATCAAATAATCTTTTGACCATTGAGATTTTTACCAACCAAATTCCCTCCATCACATTTTAAATTTTTTTATAAAAAAATAATGAATATTAAAAAAATTAGTTGTATATCAATTTTTCATGATTATCATATTTATTATAATAATTTTTTATATAATTGAAACAAAGTTTACATTAAAAATGATAAAATAAAAGGGTCATTTTAAAGTTTTTTTACATTTTCAATAGAGATGGACAATTGCGATGAGATTAAAAAAATCTCTAAAAAGGACCATCAATCTCTTCTTTTCAAAATAAGGTGTCATTTTAATTTTTTACACATATTGTATTTCCTTAATTTATTTTTTTTGAATAAAAATATATTATTTAAAATTTTATACATAAGAAAGTTGAAAAAATAAATTATAAAAATAAATTTTGTTTAAAATTAAAAATAAGTGCAAAACTTTATACTCCCTCAGTGCCTAATTAATTGTAGTTTTTAAAAAAGTTACGCATAGAAATTTTAAATGTTATACTTATTTTACATACATACCTATAATTAGTGGGTTAAGTTTATAAGTAGAGTAGAAAAGTGAACATTGAAAATCACAAATAAATGAATCTATTATTGATTAAAAAATGAACTAAAATAAAACAATTTTTTTCCCAAAAGAGATAATTAGGGGCGAAAGAGAGTAGTTATTTTAGAATTGGGAGAGTAATGTTTTGGGATCGTGACAATATTAAGAAAGATCAGAACAATTTATGTACACCCCAATAACCAGAGTCCGGAGTCAAGTCAATCCTTTATTTGTACGTCTAAATTCAAAAATCAAAACTATTGAAATTTTGATTTCCCCTTTCTTCCGGTGTTCATGATTGAAAAAATGGAGTAACATAGAATAAGTTCATGTCAGGTGTTGAATGCGATGGTACAACAGAAGTACTCAATTCGTTCACATTGCTAGGTAAATTTAAAGACACACGGCAAAATCAATCAATTGATTGAAATTTCGAAATGCAAGTTTCAGCGTTAAACAATCTCCTATAGTAGTCAAAAATGACGATCGAGTAGACGTAGTACACCAAGTACAAAGTGAATATTTATGAAATTTATGCCCCATATATCTTCTTACTTTCAGCGCCCAGACTTTGTATTAAAAGCTCTGAATCAAACAGAATGAGTACAATAATGTATTTTAGTATTTCTCGATCTTAAAATAAGTATTGTTTTAATTTTTTATGTGTAGTTTAAGGCATAAAAAAATATATTTAAATATATCATTTTTTGAATTTTTTTCTATTAATAATTTAAGTATTGTATTTTTACTCAAAAAAGAAAATTAAAAAAATAATATGTATAATTTTTTTAAATCTCAAACTACGAGTATAAAATTAAAACGACACTTACGGAGTAGTACAGACTTGCTCTGAAAGTACTTCTTCAAAATTTCTGAATTTAAATAAGTTTATAATATATTTTTATTTCACAAAGAATAACTCGTGGTAATAAAATTATAAATAGTGCAATAATTAGATAAATTCAAATGCAACATATACATATGAAATAGTTTAATGAAGATCATTTTTTGATTGGAGCTGTATATGTAAAATATGAATATAAAATATGTTACATAATAATTTATTATGTATTATAATATTTTACAAGTAATAATATTTAATGAAAATATGGAATCCAACTGAAAAAATGTAAACATCATCGTCAAAACAGATGATCTGAAACATTCTTAAAGCTGATACTATTAATTTGGTTCATAGATTTTAGCTGACGTTTGCCACCGGATTGCAATTTCAATAAATTTGTTGTGTCCATCAATAATACATTCAAATATATAATTCAAGACGGCCACCTTTAGTTAGTTAAAACGAGCCATGACAAAATAATCACTTTATATAAACTCCCCCCCACACAATCAATAGAATGTCTTTCTCAAAGATGATGTCTCGGCAAGTTCACCATTTTAAGATATTCATGTCAATTAAAATTGAAGTAATCGAAATCAGTTTCGATAAGTAAACACTTTTTTTAATTTTATTCATATGTCAAATTAAAAAAAAATGTATTTATTATATTTTAATTCAAAAAATTATTACTCTCTCCGTCCACTTTTAGTTGTCCCTTTTGAATTATTTTTTTATCCCTGATTACTTGTCCTTCTCTCTTTTCAAAACAATTATATAAAGAATTTTTCAAATAATACTCTTATATTACTATTTCCAATATTTAACTAATTCAAATATATAAACAATTCAACTAATCTAATGTAATTATGAGGGGTAATCATGGAAACAAGTTATCTAATTAATATTTTATTAAAATATGTGTTTTTTTAAAAGGGACAACTAAAAGGGGACGAATGTGGTGTTAGTGATTGTGGTGTTAACAATGTAATGAACTAAAAGTTACTTAGTTTTAATTTATAATAAGTTAAGTAAAATGTACTGTCGTATGTATATTGACAGTATGTTTAGATAGTCACTTGAAACAGTATGTTTAACAAACCAAATAGGTGACAGTAAATTTAATATTTATTGTCTTGTACAAATGTAATAACTTGATCCATGGAGTAGAAGTTCACAAAGTATTCATGCACAACATGGTTCAAATTCACGACAGTAACATTCAACACTTAAGCCTATGACAACATATTCAAGTGACAGCACAATGGAACATGCGACAACAACTATTCTCTCGACGATAAACTTGGCGGAGAATGAAAAATTGAAGACAACAAGTTTTACTGACAGCAACATTGATGGAGATAGTTGACAGCAATTTTGGAGACAGTATGTTTTAGTAGACCATCAAACCTTGACAACAAAGTATGCGGAGCCGAAAATACTATCACCATATAGGAGCTAAAAGTTGACAGTAAACTTCTAGTAAAGTTGACAGTTTGTTCTAGGTAGCAGACTAAGATATTAAAAATATAAGGAATGGTTTGGACATGTCTATCTAGTCTGTCAAGTCTACTACTGCAACTTAGGAGAAGACAAACAAAAGATAAAGTGTGCTCAAGGAGTCAAAGATACATGCATATCTCATAACTGCTTTATCTACACATGGAATGAAGACAAGGTTGAACGAGAAAAACACTGTTTATATTTCAGGCTTTGTTCTAGGACCAATGAAAAGTGCACATGTAAGTGGAATATGTGTTTCAATATAAATACACATATCTCACAAGTACTTTTTTCTTATGCAACTGAGCTAGATTTTCTCTTAAATATAGAAACATTAACAAATTCATTATTATTGTTTTTATTGAAGTTAAAATCCATTTCCAGTCGGTTGTAGCAAACCGAAAATAATAAAATTATTTTTATAGCAAACATTGTCTTAATTTATCTGCAGATAAATTAAGCCAGGTTTATAATTAAAAAGTTTAATATACAAACAATCAAAGCAGATATGGAAGATAGTATTTTTAAACTTTTAAAAATAGTTTTTTTATTTTTAGTTTGCTATAACTGACTGGAAATGGATTCCAGCTTCAATAAAAATAATAACAATGAATTTGCTAATGTTTCTATACTTGAGAGAAAATCTAGTTCAGTTGCATAAGAAAAAATTACTTGTGAGATATGTGTATTTATACTGAAACACATATCCCACTTACATGTGCACTTTTTCTTGATCCTGAAACAAAACTTGAAATAGAAACTATGTTTTTCTCGTTCAACTTTGTCTTCATTCCATTTATAGATAAAGTAACTCTGAGATATGCAGAGAACTTTGACTCCATGAACATTCTTTATCTTTTGTTTGTCTCCTCTCAAGTTGCAATAGTAGACTTGATAGACTAGATAGACATGTCCAAATCATTCCTTGTATTTTCACTATATTAGTCTGCTACTTGGAACAAACTGTCAGCTTCATTAGAAGTTTACTGTCAACTTTTAGCTCCTCTATAGTGACAGTATTTTCGGCTCTGCATACTTTGTCAGGCTTTGATGGTCTACTAAAACATATTGTCTCTAAAACTGTTGTCAACTTTCCCCGCCAATATTGCTGTCAGTAAAACTTGTTGTCTTCAATTCTTCATTCTCCGTCAAGTTTACTGTCAAAAGAATAGTTGTTGTCGCCTATTCCATTGTGACGTCACATGAATATGTTATCCTATGCTTGAGTGTTGAATGTTACTGTCGTGGATTTGAACCATGATGTGCATGAACACTTTGTGAATTTCTACTCCATGGATCAAGTTATTACATTTGTATAAGACAGTAACTATTAAATTTAATGTCACCTATTTGGTTTGTTAAACATATTGTTTGAAGTGATTATCTAAACATATTGTCAATATACATATGACAATATATTTTACTTAGCTTATTATAAATTAAGAATAAGTAACTTTTAGTTGATTACACTGTTAACAACACAATCCCTAACAAATAATTTATTAAAATTCTACTTCCAATCAAAAGATTTAATTATTAAATGAGCACATTACTTAGCAGCCCTTTCTAGGTTTCTGAGGTTAGGTAAACCGATAATTTTGGTTTATTTTCTGTTTTTTTTGGTATTCTTTGGCGATGTTAATGTTTAGTCAAGTGACAATATTCTTTACATTTTCTATAATGAAATGTATACAAGTACATAACTAATTATCTCTTTAACTAAATATATTCTGACTAATAAGCGTCCTTGTGAAATACTCCATATTTTAAGCTATTACGTACATCACTAATACTGACAATAAGCAATGATTTCTCGTTACGTAAATACCGTCGAAACATCAGTATGAGTGAACGAGTTATAAAATTTACAAGTTGAAAGACAAAGTGTAGTTATATTGATTAGAAAGTGAATAGTGATTATTATATGGGTTACACACTTGCACATGAATTGATGATAAGGGTCATATTGTTTTCATCGACAAGTCTGTATCTCACAACCAAACTTATACTGTACTAGTGCTTCCATCTCTTGTTGATTTTGTTTTCGGTATAGTCAAATTGGGCATATTATAATTTAAATATGATATATAATTGAAAAATAATTAAAATTTTATATTATTAAAATATATATATAATCTACTTTAAAATATATCTTTTAGTTTTTTAAAATTATAAATAAATAATTTTTAATTTTTAATTAAAAATTAATCAATTTGACCATAGAAAAGTTAAAATGGGCAAGCTACGGATGGAGTAATAATGTACAAATAAATTTAGATTATTCCTCGAGACTGTGTGAGATCTTGCACACACATGGTTATGTTACATGATTTCTAAATACAGTGAAGTTTTACTTCATGCAGTAATCTGAAATTACAATCGAGGCCTCGCTAGTTTTCTGTGCAATTGAACGTAGTTAATGCAGTTATTAATATTTTTGTTGGTTTAAGAGACTAACACAGGATTATATTAATTGCACCACGTTTGATTTCCAGATGAATAATCAAATTGATGTTTAAGTTTATTAAAATACTAGAGTAATATGTAACTCGTTTTAATTTACAGATGAATAATGAAATTATAGCATTTTATAAATAGACAAGAGCACAGTACGTTAATATTTTATTAAAATATAAATACTAAATTTTATTTTATTTTACAAAAAGTGATTATTAAATTTATTAATAAATGTATTCTCTTCTTTTCTATGATTCAAAAATATTCAAATACGTAATATGTTAGTGTAATATGTTGTTGTGTTTTGTGTTAAAAAGAATATAATTTAAATAATAATAGGACTCCGCATATTTACGGGTTTGGAATAAATTGTATAAAATATATGTAAAATTTTATATATAAAATATTTAATTAAAACGGAGTATACGTTTCTTTTTACAACATTTATATAATTATATATTAATTAATTTACATAATTTTTAATTTGTGCGATTAGTTATCTAGTTATTATGAGTTATATATGTTAAATCTATCACTTTTGTATTAACCACTATTTTTATATATTCATTTTTCAATATATAACTATACATTTTTAAATTTCTGACGAGATATTTCTATTTTATTTATGTAAATTATATATTAAAATATTTCATATATGTTGTTTTAAGTATTTAATTCAATCACGCCTTATTTATTATTTAATATTTGATATAATACTAATAATAATAATAATAATAATAATTAGCAATAGGAATACGCGCAGTAGTCAACCGCATTAAGACCAAATTACTAATCATTTAATGTTCAAAAGGTTGTTAAAAGTAATTACACATTACTGCATGAAGTAAAATTTTACAGCATGAGCAAGATTAAGATGACTAATGATCTAATTAGTAACAAGTAACCCACAATGAGCTTTTAATAAACTGGAACAAATTAAGCATAATAATAACATAACCCTAGAGCAAGCTATTATCCACTATAATCACCTCTTAATTAAACTCATCTTCTTCTTTCCACATTTCAATCCAGTTCCTCTGAGCTTCTTCAAAACCAAAAAATGAACCCTCTCTATTTTCATCCCAACTTGCAGAAAGAGTACCAATAGCAATACCGAGCGTAGAAGTACCAAAAGTAATAAAAGTTGTCAAGAAGGGCAGCCATTTTGGAACATCCACAACATTCTGTTCTTTTGCTGCATCAAAACCTTTTAATATAACTAGACCAGTTACTAAAGGCACCCCTACAAACACCAATATCCTTGTAATCATCCTATCCAACACTACTTGTGGTAACTTGTCATCATCGCCTTTGCCATTACCATTCTCAGGTTCTTTAGACATGCCCTTTTTTACCTGCACAATGTTTTTGTTTGATGCACCACTGAAGCCTTTTCCTTTGGCATGTATGTTCCATTTTCTTGTGGGTTGAAGAGTTGGAGCTTTTGGTTTTAATGGTGATAGCTTTGTGATGTGGAGAAACCTCTGTTCAACACAGCAAAGGCCTCTCATGGCTTGTTTATTTGGCTTGGTTTCACAAAGTTGTTGCCAATGTTATTAGCATGTTTAGTATCTTATCCAACATGAATGGTCAGAGACTCACAGTAACTTGGTCTTACCAGACCATATCATTTCTTTTGTTAATCCAGATATTATCATCTTACAATGGCCTATTCTTGTATTATGATATTTTTGGAAGGTTTTTCATTTTATAGGACCACACAATTTTGAAATATATCGAAGCAGGTAGTTCATTACGGAAATGGAGAATTAACTCACTCAAATAACTTGTTGAACATCAACCAGACACAAGAAAAGCTGTGCCATAGATTATAGATTAGTCGCAAAATCTTTTTCTTTTTTTGTAAAAGCACAACCGCATGCTTTCAAAAATGGGGCACCCAGATAGCGTTTGAGATGCTTGTGTATCCAAAAATGAACTAATGTACTTTGTGTTCTGGTATATAATTCTAGTTTACAAAAGCAGCATGAAAGAGTTTAGTAAGGGTATATGAGAACAAATTGAAGACAAGTGCTGTCTCTATAAAACTTCCCTTCTGAATTGAAACCTACAACTTAAGAATAAGAAGCATCTTATTTTCCCAGTAACAAGTAAACTTGTGTATCTTAATCCTCCTCTGATTCTGAACTTCCTGAATTTGACTGCTCCCCATTTTCATTACTAGCGCCCTTATTATTTGTTTCCCTTGCATCTTCTTCGTCTTCACTATACTCACTCTCATAATCCTCATCATATTCTTCCTCCTCATTCTCCTCTTCCTCTTCAGCACCATCATCTGTTATAGGTCCTTCCTCCGTCATATGAGCTCCCCGAGTACCAGCTCTAGTTCGTTTCAAGACTTTGATTTTCACGTTGGTCTTTTTGTCACAACCAATCCATGAGTCGCAAAGTAAATACGAAGTTAAATTATAATTTCCTTCTGCTGGTGCTTGGAATTTGCCGATCACTAGTCGTGATCCAGCCCTAACTTTCTCAAATGTTTCTCTAATAGCTTTGCTAGTTTCCTTATGACTGGCCCCTGAACCTTCCATTGCCTCCCCAATTGCTTTCGACGCAGTGGTTATCGCTGCTGCTTCATCCATGAAAATGACCTTCTGAGAAAACCACACATTGTTCGAATTGGGATCTGCAAGCAGAAACCAATAATTTTCTTCTTTGTGAAAGGGATAGTATGGAGCATGGGGTAGGGCACCGATCAAACCATTACCACGTTTGACCGTTACCCAAGCCTGAACTGTGACAATGTCACCCTCCTGTATACCCTCTTCACCTTCAGTCTCACAAGTAATGTCGACTGTCAAGGAAGGCATCATCTCTAAAACCCGTTCCACATCTTGTACATCAGCAGCACTGAAACCAGCAACTTGAGAAAGTAGCTCATCACGGTCCTGAAGCGTCATATCCCGCAGATCCTGAAATGATCGCACTTTCTAAAAAGAAAACGCAGACCAACATTAAATTAGAGAACAGACAAATATATAAAAGAACTAAAAATAGAGAAATAAAACAGAGGCCTCACCTGCAAGTACAACATATTATTTTATTTCAGGGGAATAAACAGAGTAATGTTCTCAAAGGTCAACTATGCTATCACTACAGATATATAAGAACACTTTTCAAGATTTCCTTCTGCCTGCAAATGAGGCTAGATTTGAGTAAGCTGCATCACTATCCCCACTGCCAATGGCATGTGGTTCATATGCAGGTCATAGTTAAATGTCATTGAGTTTCTTTTAATTTCTCTGTCAGTTGTCACAATATATAAGTCCACAATTCCTCTTTCCAATAATTTTGCTTAACTGGGCTGATTTGATATACGATGAAAGCATACACTCCTTCTATTTCTATATACTAGCCAATGCACAAGATATGGTACTCTAAGGGCATGTTCGGTTGGAGGATAGGAATGAATTTTTGTGGGAATGGAATGACCATTCCGTCGGGAATGAAAAAAGAGTTGTTCGGTTGAGTATTTGGGAATGGAATCACTCATCCTCATGTCATTCCTATCCTTCCTCATAAGTCAATTTTGTATCCCACCCTCCCACATGAGAAAACCATTTTTATTCTTACCAACAATAATTTTTTATCTTTATTTTTGCTCTTGAATATAATATGTTTGTAATTCAATATATTTAATGAAAAAAAACTTGTTTAGCTATTTAAATTTTTTAATTGTTAATTTTTTTAATTTAAATTATATATATAATCTTATTTCTCATGTAAATTAATTTTACCTTATATTTTCTATATTATTTAGTAAATTTATTATTGAATAAACTTTTTTTTTAGAATTCATTTTATCTATATATTAAACAAATACATTAATAAAAATGATCATTCCATTCCCAATAAAATTAATATTACTAAAAGAAACAAAAGAATGGAATGAGTATTCTTATCCCACCTCATTCCCATCCCAACCCATTCCATTCCTTTCGTTCATTCTCATCTCAACCCAACCCATTTCTATCCTTCCAACCGAACACGCCCTAAGTATTCTTGGCACAGCAACAACTATGGCCTAATAGATATTTTTAATTTCTACTTATCTAATATATTTAAATAGAAAATACTCTGTACCCAAATTCCACGAAAAATTTCCCAAAGCATACCAATGTAGCTGACATGAATGTCAATGTCAACACGTCATTATACTTCATCCTAGGGCTCATTATTATATGTATGGTGTTTAAATTTCGTTAGAAGTGTTTCACTATTTAAATTTTATTTTTTTATCTTATACAATTATTGCAATTAATATTAATGAAAATGAAGCGGCAGCCATGTAAGCTTGTCATATCATTCTGTACATAATTCTTGTACGGGATTTTGGGTACCTAAAATCACTCGATAAAAATATACGGAGTATATCTTTTAGAATCTATCTTTTAGAATCAAACTTTTTACCAAACTAGTAGACCAAAATAATATCACAAATGCGTACTTCCTTGTTCACCATAAATATGTCAGATTATAAACTTCTAAAAATGCCAAAGAATTTGAAGATAGACCATTAAAAGAGGGTGGGTACTCAGGAGTTTTATGACTAACACATACATCGCCCAGTAGCACAGGCATAAATAAATTTCATAAGTTAATGTCTTAAACATAATTAAACAATTTCCAAAGATCATTCAGAGTTCAGACAATGTAGATATTGTGTAAACAGGTTATAAAGACAAAAAAGAGCTATGACTTATATAGTGAGAAGTCCAAATCTAAACGATAGCACTAGCAAGCGCCATAGGCCCATAACTAAAATATAGATTTCCTATATGGCTATATGGGTTTCAGATATTCTAGGTTGAATCCTAATGAACCATTAGGGAGTGGAGGCTTTCAAAATAACATTGTTCTACGAAGAGTTAAGAGACTTGCATTTACGGCTGAATGATGTACTAATAACAGCTGTCGGCGAACTGATAAGTAATTAAATATTTTAAGACGTGATTATGAAGCAGTGACATACCTTGCGAGCTATCTTTTTTATTACAGCTTCACTAAAATGAGGTAGCTGCAGAAATGGTGCATTGCCCTCGGGAGATCCTCCAGCAGTTTTCTTTGCACTAAGAGGAACAGCCTAAAACAAGAGCCAGTAAATATACTTCAACATAGCAAGAGGATAAAGTGTAGAGCCAGATGCAATAATACCAATACACGATCACATGAAAAGCTATGAAGCAATCTTCACTTCACATATCCCGTACGCGAGCAGTGCAGGGGTGCGCCAGGGTGTGGGAGTGCGCACGGAGTGCAGCACGTGGCAGCAGAAAAATTTGTGGGGGTGCAGGAGGGATAGAAATTGTAATTAAAAAGTTATCCAGTTGAAGACTTTCCCCAAATTAGTTGCCCTAATAGATGAAGAGGTGGCTGACGGACTGCACCACCGGACTAAATCGAACTCCGGTGGCTGGCTAAGACGAGTAACCATCAATTCACCATATATATATGGGTGTGTGTGAGAGAGAGAGAGAGAGTGTGTGTGTGTGTGTGTATCAAATCTCTTTGAAGTTTGAATTCGATTCGTTTGTTATATCGAGATGTATATACAAGTGTATATACTAATACTATATATACATATATGTATTGCTGCATTGACTGTGTACTGTGTGATGAAGATGTATATACGTGTGTTGACTCTGTTTGACTACTAGCCCTGTTTATCTGCTGTGAACAATGAACTTAAACCATTGTTTCTTTTATGATTTTTTTTAATTACCTGCTGTTTATTTTTTGTTTTATTTACCAGATATTATTTATATATATGTTTTAAGTAATATATAGGCTATTAGTATTATGTCTTTTATTTATTAAGAAATGATGAATTTATGTATTTGACTATTTGGCTTAATTTGAATGCTACTTTAATTATTTATATATACAATATATTTATAATTTTTTTAATTGCCGTATCCCCCTGCACCCGAATTCCCAATTCCCCATATTCTTAAATTTGCTGAATTGCCGTATCCCCGCATCGTGCACTCCCGCACCCAGGCTTCATATATGAAAAGCTATTACCAGTGCATAATCTAATTCTAAACTAGTATACCAAGTTAAAACCAGGGGCATGAAGAAGATATTGCCATCAGGGACTACATATTTACGACAAGCTATTCAGAGCGCACGCACATGACACATGCACATGCACACAGGCAGATATACAGATATAAAAATCAACTGCAAAGATATCAGACCAAATCTGAGCAAATATAAGATATCACCACATGTTTCAACAAATCACGTGTATTTGCATGAGATAAGGACTGTGAGAAGGTGTGCGACAACCTGTTATTAGAGATTTCTCCACATTCTTGACATAAAAGAAACATCAACTTTCACTCAGATAGGATAACTATAACGATCTAAACATTTTATTTTAATTGAGCCATCATAGAATTATTAAGGTAGCTATAGGGTCTAACATATTTAAAGTAGTAAAAAAAGCTTAACAGATTGGTGTTTTTCACACACACAAAAAAA
>QRFB01005520.1:1124-24945 GCA_008931105.1 Oenanthe javanica
AAAACATAATAAATAAATAATAATCAATAAAACATAATCCTTAATAATAAATATTTTCCTTAAAATATAAAAAGTATTGTCTCTAGAGCACAATTACTAACATCACCTGCTTTAACAATTATAATAACTAAACATAAAAGCAGTGACCCCAAATCAAATACACAACTCGAGTTATAGTCTCAGGAAATGAACTTAAAATAAAGACAATTATTACAAACCAATGTAACTCCAGGATCTCCCACTACTAATATAACTTCTACATGATGTTACATTAGAAGTAAACATTATCTCAAGATTTATTGATACATTACATATTTTATAATAAGTCTTTGGATTCTAATCTGAAATCCTATCTTTCTTGCTCCATTTGTCGAAGTCTTGACCCTGGTTAGCTCAAGCTCAAATCTCCCTATTCCTTTGTATAATACTCGAGGTAGACAATTCATAGTCATCTCTTACTGCAAGATATAAGGTTTACAAAAAGCAAGAATGAGCCAAAGAATGCTCAGCAAGCTATTTATCAGAATATTTCAAGGAAAATGTGATAGCCATAATTATCTCAACTGGATATTTAACAATAAAAGCATATAACTTGCAATATGATTGAAGATGTATAGCCAGTTATATCTCGACAATAAATGAATCAAAGTTCACGATGCAAGAAGATATTCATTATAATAATGTAGTTCACGTTACTGCAATACAACAATTTAAGTTCAGGATTTTGAGACTAACAGAATCAATGACTTAGCACAATGGCATCAACCACAGAGTACCATTCATTTGAGTATCAATAAGCAAGCAGTTCAATATACTATGAAATGAATAAATGAAAGTTTAATAATTCCCATTAACACTCTCAGTAACTAGTACCTTGGCCTTCGTTATAGTGTAAGAACAATCAAGTTCAAGAGTTCCCATTAACACTATTCTTAACTTAGCACCTTGGCTTTTGTTACAGTGTTAATGTTAAATTCCAATTGGAAGGGGGGGACTATGATTGGAGATTTTTCAACGCCCTACTGTACGCGATGATCAGTCGCATTGTACAATAGAAGAACCAATCACTTTCTCTACTAGTAGAAGGACAACCCCTTATCGGGACGTCACCCTAGGCAACTCATGGGCCTTTAATTACGCTGGGTCGTGCGTCACTCGACCTCTTACGCAACCTTACTCCAGTCCCTGGTGAATATGTAACAACATAGCTCAGTCTGGAAGGAACAGTATATCCGAAATTTCCAGACTAACAATCATCCTCTCTAGGATTTCAATCATCAGATCATAGATTCACTTCCGAACTTTGGTGAAAGTAATCTCGTCGTGTGTGTGTTGACTCTTGGTCAACGAATCAGCAAAACAAGGTACTCGGTTCAAAAAGACTCAAAAACACAACTGGGGAGTCACTAAAAAACCACTTTAATAAAAAGTATTTAATTGCAACACTATGCTAGTTCCGAAAGACTCAATTATATATGGGAAGAATGTCAGGATTATTCATTCCTTCCCTAGTGTGGGGTTGTTAGCCCAAAAATATTCGCAGAATATTTTATTGGTAATTAAATATTCTATATTTAATTTAAAAAAATAGTATTTAAAGAGTTTCTCGAAAGCTCCAAAATATTTTTAGAGATCGTCAAAATATTTTAGTAGTGATTCGGGTACTCTGCTAACCCTCGAATCTCAGTAGCTCGGGATGATTAAGAATAATCAGAGTAAAATAATTTTTAAATATTGTTTTGGATAAAATCAGTTGACAATAATTATCTTTTAAAATTACCAATATTTAAATAATATTAAGATAATATTTAATATTATTTAAAATAATTAATAGAATATAAATATAATTAAATGATCTAGTTTTGAATGCTACGCAATATTTAATTAATATTAAATAGTATTTAAATAACCTTCAAAATGAATTTAAAATAATTCATTAATGTTGAAACACTATTCAACCCTTTTTAAATAATATTTAATTAATATTTAAATATTATTTAAATAATTAAAATAATTATTTAAAATAATTAAGTGGATGATCCTCAGTGATCATCAAATAATCCTCAATACATTTTGAATCAAAATAATTTTGATAGTTATCGACTACCGTCGAGAAAATACCCGACTCTCCCCGGTTAACCATCGAGTACCCTGAAAGGTAACTCGACGCACAAAGCAGATGTCCAATCTGATTACATGCATACTCTACTTTTCGAGAAGTTCAGAGTAGCAGAAGAATCAAGTTATAAAGGACCAAAACAGTTCAAGGTGAAATGGCAATGTGCATTTTCAACAATAACAATGAGCTGAGTAGTTTAAAACACAACAAAAATGTATAATCGAAGAATTTATCATCAAGTCAAAGATTTCAAGAATTTTGGCATCACCATGAATCAATAATATTCTGATATGGAATAAATGATAAAGTTGAAAACTTACCTGGAGTCCATGATGTATTTTCAAAGCTCCACTCGTTCCTGGTAGCTCTATCAACAGATATAACAGTCTAGATTAGTTTCCTTAATCGAAACACTAGTTATACTACTAATAAGCATAACTGAATTCATTACTGATTATAAGATGATTATAATCTTAGACTTCACACATCCTCATTTTAACACTCGATGCTAATCCTCAAGTTTATATCGAGTCCAAATATAACAATTATATTTTATACTTGGTCGCTTTATTAACCCTTATTTTACCTGATCTTTCACCTCCTCGGGCTTACTTTATCTATTCATAAAACCATCTTGGCAATGCTTTTTAATCATGTTCCTTACATCTACATGTAGTCGTGATATTCTTCAACAACTTCCGTTACTTGACCGACTCGAGACAAGTCCTCTAACTTGCTCGAAATCGGTTCCCAAAATAGTTGTTTAACCTTTCCTCATGTTCATTTCACTCCAACACCCTGTTTTCTAATATTTTTAATAAATTGGAAATTAATCCATTTGACATGAATCCTTCTCTGCGATCATATTTGTACCACCAACAACATGACATAAAAATTTCAATTCGAGCTAAGGTTGTTAGCTAGGTGAAACAATTCTCCAAAGTTCAATGTTTAAGCAATTCGTAGGTTATGAACAACCTTTACTAAAATAGCTATATCTCCTAGCTCATTAATCTAATCAACTCACCGTTTAAGGCTACGCAAACTAGACACCAATTATAACATATAGCCAGAAAATACACAGTCCAGAAATAGTGAAGTCATCCGAACAATTCATCCAAAATAGTGGCTCCAGAATTACCATTTCTGTGATTTATGGTTACATTACTTGCACTCTACCAATTTTAATAAATCAGATTTTACTCCTTTTAATCCAATTCTTCTTCCCAGATAATCTCAGGTATTCCAAGTATTTAAAATAAAAGTTTCATGATTTATGGAATCCCCTAACTAGGGTAATCACAGCTTCAAAGTTCAAGGAAAACAGGATTTTCATTTTCTGCGCTACCGTTACTAAATCGACCATAACTTTTGGTTCGTTACTCCAAATGATGCAAAATTAGTGCTCAAACGATCTAGAGACTAACTACTATCCAGTCATTTCATCAAACTGCCCAGACCAGATAAACATTGTTCCCAGATTTTCTGGACAGTGGGCAGCAGACAGGGGAAGCAAAATTTTGGCATGGTAACATTTGTAAACTCATCGTTTTCCATTTTTATACTACTCCAATTCAACCAACAAACAATCCCAAACTCCTCATTCAACCACATACTACATCATACATCAATCCCAAATCATCCAACCAACTCAAGCTTATGAAATGAGTTTATCAAATATTAACTAACACATGCATCCATGGCTTTTCATGCATAAACAATGCTACCCATAGCCTAAATAACCCTTAACAATCATTAACCAAGCTAAAGGAAACCTTAAATCAAAGAAACAAAATTATAATTTTCGGAATCACTATTCATGCTCTTGATACTTTGGATTAAATGAAGAGATTTCATGGATGGAAGATTGAAACAAGCTTGGATAAGTAATGGGTTAGTGATTACCTTCATTTTAAGCTATAGAATGCAATGAACAAGCAAGGCTAGCTATTCTTCTTCCTCCTTTTTCTCCCTTGGCCAATGGCTCCTCTTTGAAAATGGGGAGATGAACTTTGCTTGCTAATTTCTATGTTTATGTGATAAAGTGATGTATTAGGTTAGTTTTAATCATAAGTCAAGTCTTAGTCCCCTTTGACTTTGGTCAATGTACTTGGCTTCCTTGACACACCAAAACAAGTGCTAGCATTATTAATTTCCATCTCTTTTGTTTTAAAATTTTCGGCTCCTTAATTATTTAAGGTAGTGTTTTGATTTTTTTCATTTTCGTAATGATTCGCGACTACGCGATTAATCGCTACCTCATTCCGGAANGACGAATTTAATAATTATTACTCGATCCAAAATTTTTAATAAACTTAATATCTATTAAAACACTATTTATCAACTAATATTCATAAAAAAAATTCCAAAAATCTTAATAATTCCGAACGTCAGAAATACGAATTATTACAATTCCACTCCCACTTGCTTCTTCATTTGAAACTCCCCCTATCTCCTTTACTCCTTCTTCTTCTAATATCAACTCATTCTCCAACTCCTGTGTATATAAAATAATTGTTTTATCTCTCTCACTCATCTCTCTATTTTGCATCAGGATCTCATCCTGGAATCTCACATCTCCCTCACTCATACTGTGTGCACCTTCTAAGGTGGGGCCCTCATGTGTTTCACTCACATTCTTGGAAGAAATAGGAATGACCTCACCCACTCCCTCTCTTTTTGCCAGGTTGCAATCCTGCCTCTCAGTCAACTCACTCAATCCTAAGAGTATTTGTGCAACATCAATTGATTGAGCATCAATTGATGTATTGAAAATATTAGTTGAAGTGTTTGGGATATCCATCAATTGATGCATACCCATCGATTGATCTTGAGTATCAATCGATGGCTTATCAGTCGATGGCTGAATATCAATTGATGAAGGAATATCAATTGATGGAGTAGAAATATTTGAGGTTATTATTTGAGAAGTGATATTTGAGATAACATGTGAGATGGAATCCTAAATTTTCTGGGAAGAAAATTCAGGAGAAAGTGTTGGCTTATCCTTGAATATCAAAGAAGAAGAATTTGAAATTGCTTGATTATTTATCAAAATATTTTCTAAAGAAATTTGATGAAGTGGGGAAAGAAGAATAGAAGGGATTGGAATTGAGAGTGAATGGGGTTGCATTTCATCATTTATATGAGATGCATCAAACTGACTTTGAGAAGGTTCAATCACAGTTTCCTGTGATTTTACAGTGTGTATTTCCCCATGTGCAAAGGTGACTCTTTTCTTCATCCTTTCATATGATTTTGGTGTTTTGGCTTGTGTGTCCCCAACTTGATTCTGTGCCCCTAGTTATGGGCTCTTTTCAATATTGTCATCCTTTTGAGAGGATGCTAATAGGGATGTGGTAATTTCCTTATTAACATCCACAGTTTTTTTAGAGACTGTGAAGTGGCTTGGTTTGGGTTGCACACCCTCACTCTCCTTGTTCTTCTGTGTTCTTTGATATTCCCCAGTTCCCTCACCACCTACATCCTCCTCTAATTTATCTACCAATACAGGTGTTTTTGTTTTTTTTATTTTTACAACAACGGGTTTTTGGGAACCTATTGAGGTTGGCTTCTTAGATTTGAATTTTGAAATGGGTTGTGTGGCTTGGGTAGGTGGGTTGGGGTCATTGCTACCACCCTCCATAGCCATAAAAGGAAAAGGAGATTGAGGTTGGGAAGAGTTTAAAGTAGAGATAAATACCTGAACAAAAAGTGGATAGATCAATTTCACATTACTGTGAAGATTGATTCTTATCAAGTCATTAAAGATCCTTTTGTTTTGGACCCAGCAGTCCAATGTCTCTGTCTCTCTTGTGATTTCTATGTCCTTCACAAAATGGTTATTAATAAAATAAAAATCTAGCATAATATATATGATTAGACCTATTAGATTTATCACCCAACTTTGCAGCAATCTCTTTAATTATTATTGATGAAAAGTTAAAAAATCTATCAAACTGAATATTATAGGCAATTTTCTGCATACTATTTGTTATAGCATCAAAGTTACTGATTTTACCACTAAAGCATTTTATAATAGCATCAAAGAAGTAAGACCACTCTTTTCTAAGATGCTTTCTAACAACATGACCTAGACTAATATCAAGGTTCACATAATTAACAGACCTAAACAGGTTTCTAATATTTTCATCTGTTGGTGCTGTCTCAGTATTATTAGCAGGTAGATTTAAACATTCATCAATAGCAACAGTAGTTAATATTTACTTATCTCCATTGCATATGAAAGAAATGGTTGAGTAGACCTTGGCAACTTCTACAGTGGCCCAGAATCCATCCACCAATTTACAAATAATCTTTGGGGCTTCAATTAAAGTTGTCATCACATTGTTACTCTCCAAGAATCACATCATTGGATGGAAACTTTGTGGTGCTTCTTCCACAATAGTGCAGGCAATGAAATTATTCATCATAGTAGTATCCTGCTTGTGAAACCTTCTTGGAAGATGAAGTAGATGAGGATGCCATTTCTTGTATATGAAGATTAGAGATTACACTAGAGAGATTGAGAATGTTAAAAATTGAGAACAGAGAGAGTTAAAGATTGAGTTTGTAGATTGAGAGAGAGAAAGAGATAGAAGTCGTTAGTAAAATTGTAAGTAAGAATTAAAAAACATTTTAATCTCACTATTTATATTTACTGAGTTCCCAATCAATTTTTTACTCAAAATAGAACTTAATCGACCGTTGGAGGAAAAATGAAAAGCAGAAATTACTAATTTTGGTAATCGACTGTTATACATACAGAGATATATGTATTAATCAATTGATAAAATAAATAATCAACGGCTAGAATTTGTACAGGTCGATTGATGACATGGGCCCCATAAATTCCAGGTCATCGATTGATAACTAACTTATCTATCGACAGGTACAACTATCTATCGATAAATACATCATCAATTGATATATTTATCTGTCTATAGCTGCAAATATCCATTGATAAGTAAAATGTTTATCAATTGATTATGGAAAAATCAACAGATTAATATAGTCAATGGCTACAAACTAACAATATAGATCTTAACTTGTCAGATATTTAATAAATTAAACACAGTTAAGCATACCTAAATCACAAACCAATCTATTGAAAGTAGATTCATCTAATGGTTTGGTAAAAATGTCTGCAAGTTGTCTTTCACTAGGGATAAAATGTAATTCAACTGTACCATTCATTACATGTTCCCTAATGAAGTGATACATTATTTCAATGTGCTTGGTTCTGGAATGTTGCATATGATTTTATGTTATTGCAATGGCATTTATGTTATCACAGAAAATAGGAATCTTGTTCATGTTGAACACATAGTCAAGTAGGTGATTCCTCATCCATAATATTTGTGCACAACAACTTACAGCTGCAATATATTCAGCCTCTACAATAGATGTAGACACTGAATTTTGTTTCTTGCTAAACCATGATACAAGCTTGTTTCCTAGAAATTGACAGGTGCATGTGGTACTTTTTTTGTCAATCCTGCAACCTGCATAGTCTGCATCTGAATAGCCAATTAGATCCAATCCAGAATCTCTAGGATACCAAATTCCAAGATTTGGTGTTCCTTTGAGATATCTAAATATTCTTTTTATTGCAATCAAATGAGATTCTTTAGGATCAGTCTGAAACCTAGCACAGAGACATGTAGCAAATATTATGTCTAGTCTACTTGTATTTAAATAAAGTAATAGGTCAACCATGCCTCTATAACATGAAATGTCCACTTTAGCTTCCTTAGTATTCAATTCAAGTTTAGTTGCAGTGGCCATGGGAGTTTTAGCAGAAGAACATTCATTTAAATCAAATCTCTTTAATAAATCAGAAATATATTTGGTTTGATTTATGAAAATACCATTTTTAACTTGTTTGATTTGCAAGCCAAGAAAGTAGGTTAGTTCTCCCATCATGCTCATTTCATATTTACTCTGCATCAACTTAGCAAACTTTTTACAAAGTTTTTCATTAGTTGAGCCAAAAATAATGTCATCTACATAGATTTGAACAAGTATCATAGAGCCACTAAAATTTCCATGAAAGAGAGTTTTATTAATAGTACCTCTTGTAAAGTCATTCTCAATCAAGAATTTAGATAATGTGTCATACCAAGCTCTAGGTGCTTGCTTCAATCCATAAAGTTCCTTGAGAAGATAGTATACAAATCCAGGATGAATAGGATCAATGAAACCAGGAGGTTGTTCTACATAAACTTCTTCTTCTAGTTCTCCATTGAGAAAAGCACTTTTCACATCCATCTGATACACTTTGAAATTAGAATGAGCAGCATATGCTAGAAAGATTCTGATTGCTTCCAACGTTGCAACTGGTGCAAATGTTTCATCAAAATCTATGCATTTTTTTGTGAATAGCCTTTTGCCACTAATCTTGCTTTATTCCTTGTTACTGTACCAGATTCATCCATTTTATTTCTGAACACCCATTTTGAACCAATGATAGACTTGTTCTTTGGTTTGGGCACCAGCTTTTATACCTTGTTTCTTTCAAACTGATTCAACTCTTCTTGCATAGCAATTATCCAATCAGGATCATTCAAGGCTTCTTCAATCCTTTTTGGTTCTTCTTGAGACANCTTATTGAGGTATGAAGCTACTATACAAGAATTCATTTTGAGTTGCACTTCTAGTTTTGACACCATCATTGGCATCTCCAATGATCAATTCAAAGGGATGGCTTCTTTTCCATTTCCTTTAAGGTGGTAAATTTGACCTTGAAGATGATGATTCATGATCATTGGAATTATTATGATCATAGTGATGTGATTGATAATTTGAGAACCCTCCCCTTGAGATGGATACTCTACTTGAAGACTGTTGAGCAGAGTTGTTATCCATTGAATGGTTATCAATTGATGTATTATCAGTCGATTGATGATTATCAACTGATAAGTTATCTTTTGATGAATTGACATCAACTGATGGGATGTTTCTGGGTACTTGATTTCTTGAAATTTCGACATCATCATCTCTTTCTTCACCATTGCCTATTGATTCATTTTCAAAATGCAATAAGTCGTGGTATCCTTCATCAAACAACCCTTGAATCTTCTTATCATCAAAGACTACATGCATAGATTTTATAACAATGTGTAATCTAAGATTGTAGACTCTGTNTATTGTAGACTCTGTAAGCTTTGGTTGTCATTCCATATCCAATAAATATAGCTTTATCAGCCTTGGCTTCAAATTTTCACATATTTTTACCTTGATTTCTTAGTACAAAACATTTACAGCCAAAGACATGAAAAAAATTAATTGTTGGCTTCTTGTCTTTCTTCATCAATTGATATGGTATTTTGCCTTGTAGTTGATTGACCATGGAATTATTTTGAATGTAAGAAGCAATATTAATTCCTTCTGCCCAGAAGTATGTAGGAAGTTTTGCTTCTTCTAACATAGTTCTAGCATCTTCAATCAAGGTCCTATTTTTCCTTTCAATAACTCCATTTTGTTGTGGAGTACTTGGTGCAGAGAAATGATGAGTGATACCTTTTTCCTCATAGAATTCTTTCATTTTTGCATTCTTGAATTCAGTACCATTATCACTTCTTATTTTATTGACCTTGCATTTCGTGCCATTGTCAACATTCCTCACATTGTTGATAATGAATTTGCTTGCCTCATCCTTAGAATGTAATAAATATACCCATGTATATCTAGTGAAATCATCCACTATTACTAAGGCATATTTCTTTTTGGCAATTGACATGATGTTGACAGGACCAAATAACTCCATGTGCAATAATTCCAGAGGCTTATCAATTGATGATTCAGACTTTGACTTGAATGATGCTTTCCTTTTTTTCCCTTTTGACAGGCATCACATAGTCCATTCTTGGTGAATTCCATTTGTGGAATGCCTCTAACCAAGATTCTTTCTAACCAATAAATTCATGGCTTTGAAATTCAAGTGGGCTAGTTTCTTGTGACAAATCCAACTTTCATCTGTATTGGCTTTGCTAAGTAGACATGTCATTGAATTTGCTTTTACAGAGNCATAAGTAAACATGTCATAGAATTTGCCTTTACAGAGTTAAAATCAGCCATATAGACATTTCCTTTTCTTTCACGAGTTAAGAGAATTTCACCAGATTCTTTGTTGGCTATAATGCATAATCCAGTTGAGAACAACACATCGTTTCCATTATCACACAGTTGACTAATACTGAGTAAATTATGCCTCAATCCATCAACTACTGCTATAGGTTCAATGATAACATTTTCTCTTACAATTGAGCCATATCCCAGAGTAAAATCTTTATTGTTATCTCTAAAAGTAACTCATGGGCCAGCCTTTTCCACAAACTTTGTGAGCATGGACAAATCTCCAATCATGTGCCTAGAACATCCACTATCCAAATACCAAAGATTTTTTTCATGTTTCCCTGCACACACATAAAACAATCAAGTTACTTTTGGTACACAAGTTGCCATAGGTCCTCTTTTATTAATTACAGCCTAGGCCTTGGTTGCCAACTTTGCTTCCTTTTATTTTGGTGGGTTTAAATCCACTTTTACTTGGGGAGTTGGCTTTTGTGGCTCAAACACCTTAGAACTCATGGCAGAATTTCCATGCATTTCATTATCTACATTAGGCATGTTCCATGGCATTCCAGGCATGTTCATATTTGCATATGCAAAGAATGGATTATACATGTATGGAAATTGTGCATAAGGCATATGAACATTGGGTGCAACCAAATTAGAAGACATGGCACTCATGAGGATAGGATTGGTAAGCATGGCATTAGCAGACATAGCATGTGCATTCAAATCATTTGAAGATATGGAATTCTTTTCTTTCTTGCATGGCATAGACAAATGAGTTACACTACCACATTTAACACACACCTTCATAGGTGCATACATATCAGGAGTATAATTATTGTGCTTGTTTATGCCTACTTTCCCATTCCTATTTTTCTTCTTTTTCTTAGACTTAGGGTGAATGATTTCAACATGTGATATCCCTTCTATTTTCTCTTTCAATTGTTTCTTAGATAATCTTCCAATATTGATCTTTTTAACCTTAGTCTCGACTTGATTCTTGGTTTCCTTAACAAACTTGATAGGGGTGCTAAAGTGGTTCTTCTTATTAGCCATTGATACTTTACTTGTCGATGGATGATTATCAATTGATTCATCATCAATCGATTGATAATCTTTATCAATTGATGAAGGATTAGCAGTCGATTGATCTTTATCCACTGAAGTATCAACCAATGGCTTGCCTACTGATTTAAGGGATTCTCCTAGAGTATCTAAACACTGAACATCAATAATTTGTTTGGCAGTTTTAGCAGACCTATTCTATTTGTTAATGGTTTCAATTTCTCCAGCCAATTATTCTTTTAACAATTATTTTTCTTCTCAAACTATTTACTAGTTCATCTCTAGCATCTTTGCTTTCCTGCTTGAATCTATCTAAACAAACAAGTTCTTTTTCAAGAAAAGCATTCCTCTCAGCTAAGGCATCAATGGTGTTCTTTAATTTGAGGTTTTCTTTGTTTAGAGATTTTAAAGTGACATACAACTTGTACAATTCATTAGACATTTCATTAATAGTACTATTGCATTCATTAGTTGTAAGCTCAGAAAAGTTAGTAGCTAGTACCTGATTTGATGATGAACTAGCTTCTTCATATTCATGGTTGGCCATTAGAGTTAGATTGATGAATTCTTCAGAATCACTGTCCTCAACAGCCCAGTCTTTTTCTTCAGTAACAAAAGCCTTTTCTTTTTGTTTAAGAAGGTCAAAGTATTTCTTTTTGTAGTCAATACCATCATATGACTTTGCCTTTTCTTGTTATCTGCTAAGGGGTCATTGATAGACTCTCCACTATTGAAATGAAATTATTCATATTTTTGTATCAAGAGTTGCATCTTGTTTTTCTTTACTTGCTCAGTTCCTTCGCACAAAGTTTGAAGAGTATCACATACTTCTTTTGATGAAATGCAGTTTATCACATTGTCAAACATATCTTTATCTAGACCTCATGGCCTTCTTATCTTTAAGAACTTCCTTTTCATCCTCTTCAGTGTACTCAATGATGAGTTTTGGAACATGATTGTCAAATGCAGAAGTTCCATCAGGATTTACACCTGTGACTAGCTTCATGGGAATATGAGGACCTTTCTCTATGCAGTGAACATAGGAAGGGTTAAGAGAAAGTAGATGCAGATGCATTTTTACTTTCCATGTGAAATATTCATCTTTTTCTAGCACTGAAATTTTCACACCTGAATCTTTTTGGCAATATTGACTGTTCTTGATCTTTAAACATTTTGTATGTTGAAAGCCTACGCTTTGATATCAGTTGTTATTTCCCAGAACAGTGTCAATATTTGTAGAAGGGGGATTGAATAAAAATATTCAAAACTTTTCTTGTTTTTTATGTTTGAATTTTTTAGAGAATATGTACAAATAACAATGAAACTAAAAATATAATGAACAATGATATTTTAAAATTACTGATGGATTGGGTTTTCCATCAGTGTATATTTTTTCTCAATATTTCTAGGTTAATAAAACCTAGCTTCATTTTTACAAGGTTAGAAAATAAACCAACTGTTCTTACAACGTGCTCTAAGGCTAAACAGTTGATTCAAGAAATATTGTCTAACTTGTATATATTTCAAAAAATGCTACCACACTTGTTTATATACCACAAGGGTGTTTACAATACTTTGAAAGAGTATAATATAATTAATCTAAACTAGGATTATTTCTGATCTGTCCTTCCTCTTACCTTTTTTCATTTTGGGAAAAGTCTTCAGACTTGGAAAGACAACTTCAACTTGAGTCTTCATAGTCATCATAGACTGTCTTCTATAGGTGTGCTTTTGTCTTTCAACTTGTCAACTTGTGTTGTCTTACTCAATTGATAATTTGCTGTCAAGTATGTCAATTGATCCTTCCTTTTATCCATCAACTGATATTCTTCTTCGATTGATCTTTGTATCCATCGATTGATAAAAGATGACTCATCGATTGATAGATGTTATCAATCGATATATCAATCGATGGGTCTTCACATCAGTTGATGGTCTTCAATGCTTGACTTGGTTTCTTCAATTGATCTTCTATCCATTGATGCTTCAATATCAACTGATCATCATTCACTTGTATAATTTTCTGTCTTCAAATAATTACAATTTCACAGTCTAAGTTATACATCAGTTGATGACCTATATCAATCGACTCTAACATCAATTGATGAGAATAATATCAATTGACTTACACCTTATCGATTGAAATAGACTAAGTACACCTATGTTACAATCCAAATTATCAGTTGATTGACATAAACATTTCAACTGATAACTGGTTTCCTGATCAATTGATATTTATATAATTTCCATATCAATTCATCAGTTACATCAATTAAAATTTCTATGATTTTAAGTTTAAAGTTATCATCAAATTACATGTAGATTCCTAACACCTTCTATCCTTTTTTTAAAACTTAAGATCTAATTTATAGCCTTAATCTTGCTCATCATATCTATAAAAAGCTCTTTCAAATTTTTCAGCCACTTCTAACATTTCACATGTCGAATTCCACCATGTAGGCACATCTAGAATCAAGTTTTTTTTACCTTCAATATTTTCAAAATCCATAAATTTTTTGAAGCTTCTTGTCCTTTGGACTGAATGCCTCACATACTTCACCGCATTTCTCACTTTATTAATGGATTCGTTGTACACTAGCAAACCAACTTGAACAATCAAATTCAAGATATGAGCAACACGTCTCATATTGATATTTTCACAACCTAAAATTGAAGTAGGCCATGTAGACATTTTTTTTTCAATTTTCCCATTGCAGCATCATTAGAGCTTGCATTATCTACCGTGCAGCTGAACACCATAGTAATTTCCCATTCCATCAAACACATCTCAATTGCCAACTGTTAGATATAAAGGAATGATGTTTTCAGAGAATATCAATCAGAGTCTACAGAAACTGATCAGAGTCTAAGTGACATCACCAGAGTTTAGTCACCGACACAGTTTATACTGGTCAGAGTTTGACAGCAAGTATTCGATAAATCAGGATTGATTGAAGATAAAGATGGAAGTGTAAAAATTGGCTTCGTGAAGCTATCTATTCCGAAGATAATGTTGGAATTCGTATCTTTTTATTAATTAGTCATTATCTTTGCATTATTTAGATAAGTAGTTGTGTACTATATAAACACAGAAATAGGTTTACATTGATGTATCATTCATAACATATCATTCATATAACCTAGCAGCTCTTAAGAATATCTGGTTTCATGGGAGAGTTTTGTATTAAGTTTGTTAAAGATTAATACAAACAATATTTATTTCACATACTTGTGTTCTAGTTTCGATAGTTTGGTACTATTATATTCAACCCCCCTTCTATAATAGTATATCTACTGGGTAACAATTTCTATCAAAGAAGGCGGTTTCTTTTAACCTAAAAGATCTTAAATAATGTCTGGAAACAAGTATGAAAGCATCAGAACTCCAATTCTCAAAAAGGCTGAATAACCTACATGGAGGGTAAAAATGATGATGTTCTTGGAAGCTACAGACATTTACTATCTAGACAGAATTAATGAAGGTCAGTATCTACCAACAAAATTGGTAACATCAACTGTAGTTGAAGGAAGACAAGTTTTTAAGCACTATATTCTTAAGGATAAGAAAAAAGGGACAAATGAAGAAAAATGGAAAGTCCTCAAGGATGCAAAGGTAAGAAATATCTTATATAATAGTCTGGACTCTGTAATGTCTAACAGAGTAATTGCTTGCAAAATAGTAAAGGAAATTTGGGATGCCTTGGAGGTCCAATGTCAAGGAACCAAGGAGATAAAGAAAAACAGAAGATCTATCCTTATTCAGGAGTATGAATATTTTGTGGCCAAACAGAATGAGTCTCTAACTGATACATATGACAAATTTCTCACTATGTTGAATGACTTGGCTCTAGTTGACAAGGTGTATGAGAATGAGGACTCAAACACCAAATTTCTAAGGACTCTACCTGAGGAGTGGGACTTGCAGACATCCTTGATAGGAGATAGATCATATTTGGAAGACATGTCTCTAGATGAAGTATTTGTAAACTGAAACTCATGACTTGGAATTGCAGCAAAGAAAGAATAGAAAAAGTGGCAAGGTAAAGTCAGTTGCCTTGAATGTTGAGACAAAGATTGTGAAAGCTAAGGAACAAATTCCTATAGTCTCAAAGAGAAAAGGAAAAGATATGATGGTGAAGGAAAGCAGTGAGTCAGAGTCTGAAGCAAACTCTAATGAAGACTCTGATGATGAATCCATATATTATGACATGATGGAAATGGTTGCTATGATTTTCAAAGGCTTCAAAAAGATGAAGTACAAGAAGTTCAGGAACTAGGGCAATTTTAAGAAGAGGTCTGGTAATTCTGAGTGCAAGGAGAAGTTCAGAAAGGGAGAAGACAGAGAAGGGAAGTCAAAAACACTTGACAAATCAATGGTTAATTGTTATAAGTGTAACAAGATGAGACACTATGGAACTGAGTGCAGGAGTAAGGAAGCTGGAAAGGCACTCATAACATCCAAGAAAGACTGGATGGACTCCTTAGACTCTGATGAGGAAGTAAACTATGCACTCATGGCAAACATTGAGACTCCCACTACAAACTCTGATAAGGTACCAGATTCAACTTTCAACATAGACACTGATAATATCTATGAAATGAATTCTTTTCTTAGAACTTTGCATGTTAGTTTTAAAACTAAATCTCTTGAGAATGAAAAACTAAAATCTGAAATTCAAAAGTTATTTACTAAGAATGATTTCATTGAATCTGAACTTGTGCACATGTTAGATACTAAGAAAGACTATGAGAGAGCTTTACACATGCAAACTCAACTAGAAATTCAGGTGACTTATCTAAAAAGCTGAGATAGCCAAAGAAAAGGAGACTTTCAGAGTTTGGACAAACTCTGATACGAAGGTTAAAGAAATCTTGTCTGACAAGAACAGACATCTACTCTGGGTTGTGAGTCTGAGAGTGAAAAGAAAAATGGTAAGAAGGCTGATAAGACACAAACAGGAGTTAATGAGAAACTAAATAAACTTGTTAACTTTGTTAAGTCCAGTAGTGAAGCAGAGTCTTCTAGCAAATGCTCTAAGAACTCCAAAGATAAAAACAGTAGTGTGTTAGAGAATAAACCAGTGAATATTGGTTTAATTTCTCAAAAATAGCTAAAGGAAAAGATAAAATCTGTCACAAACAAGAATAAGCCTAAAAGAGTCAAAAGGAATAGGAATGGAAAGGTATGAATATCTAAGGAGACTGATTATAAGAATATTCTTGATGCACCTAGAAAGACCTATTTCACTTGTGGTAATTCTAATTATCTTGTTATTGACTACAAGCAGAATAAAAAAAAGAACCAGAGAGACTTTGATCAGGAGTTAGAAAACAGACTAGATATAGGCCACAAAGTCCTTGTTTTCATTATGGTGGTTTATGACATTCTATTTATACTTGTAAAGAATATTATAGTCTGTATTTCAATTATTATGAACTGTTGCCTCATTTGAAGATGACTCACGTTTCTGCTACATATGTTTCAAAACAAGAGTATGTTGTAAAAGATGATAGAAGAAAACCAAACTTTGAAAATGCAAACTCTATTAACTTAAAATATGATTCCTGTTATTGGAAATGTCATCATTAAAAATGTAGCTCTATATGAAGGACTCAGGCACAATCTGCTGAATGTGAGTCAAATGATAGACAGAGGTTATTCTGTGGAACTAGCAAAGTGGTTCTCATTTGGCACATACATAACAAATTGTATAAGCTAGCTTGGAAGTAAAATCTGATGGTCCATTGACTTGCCTCCTTGGAAAAGCATCATCAATGGAAAGCTGTAACTGGCATAAAAAGTTGTTATCTGAATTTTGGCAGTATCAATAAACTAGTTAGAAAGGATCTTCTGAGAGGTTTTCCTAAGGCTCAATTTCGTCCTGATGATCTTTGTGATTCATGTTAAAAGGCAAAACAGAGAAAGACATCTTTCAAAAGCAAGATTGAGTCTTCCATTGAAGAACCCTTTCATATGTTACATCTTAATCTATTTGGTTCTGTCAATATTATGTCAATTGGAAAGAAGAAATACACTCTCGTAATAGTGGATGACTATACAAGATACACTTGGGTGTACTCTCTACACAAGAAGGATGAAACAGGTGAGACTATTGTTGATCATATTACTGTGATTGAAAATGGATCAACACTAAAGGTAAAGATTTTAAGGAGTGACAATGGAACAAAGTTTAAGAACACTACAATGGAGGAATTTGTTACAAATAAAGGAATTACACAACAGTTCTCAGCTTCTGGTACACCACGACAAAATGGTGCAGTGGAAAGGAAAAATAGAACTATCATTGAAGCTGCAAGAACTATGCTGGAAGCAGCAAAACTTCCCCCTTACTTCTGAGAAGAATCCATAAACACTGCTTGTATCACTCAGAACTGCACATTGATCAACAAGCATGGAAAGACTCATTATGAAATGATGAAATGAAGGAAGCCAAATGTGAAGTACTTTCACATATTTGGAAGCAAGTGTTTTATTCTGAAAACACATCTTAAACAGCTCAAGAAGTTTGAACTGAAAGCAGATGAATGAATTTTTATTGGTTACTCTACAACTTCAAAGACATCTTCAAAGGCCATTAAAGTGTTAAACTTGAGAAAAAACTGGTCATGGAATCCATAAATGTATCATTTGATGAAACAAAAATCATAGGATTACATGATGAAGAAACAAAGGAAAGTCTGAGATTTAAAATTAAAACTCTGAAAAGTCAACAAGACATAGACACTGATGACTCAAATGCTGATTCCCTAGCTCTTATTCTCCAAACTCTGATGAAATGGAGATTGCAAATGAAATTACAGAACATGTTGAGGGGGAGCAATATCAATCCTCTACAGAGTCAACTAAACAAAATGTTGTGATTGAAATATCAGAATATAGTCAAACTCTGAAAGAAACAGACTCTGATAACTCAAACTCTAAAAATATAAACTATGAGGACATCACAATTTTAGGGGGAGAATCAGCATTTACTGAGGAATCCTACTATAATGGCACATGCAATGGGGGATCATCTAGTTCAAGGAATAATCTTCCTCACACCAGAAAATGGACCAAGGATCATACACTTGACTTGATTATTGGTGATCCAAAGTCCAAACACTGGAATTCAAACAAGGAAAACAACCCAAAATGAGTATGTATCATACTTTCCTATCTTAGACAGAACCAAAAAAAGTTGAAGAAGCTCTTAAAGATACAGATTGGGTCACTCCAATGCAAGAGGAATTAAATGAATTTGACAAAAATGAAGTGTGGACTCTTGTTCCAAGACTAAAGAACATATCAATTATTGGCACCAAATTGCTTTTCATGATAATAACCAGAAACAAAGCAAGGCTAGTTGCCAAAGATTATTCCCAATAGGAGGGCGTTGATTATGATGAAAAGTTTGCTCCTGTTGCAAGGCTTGAAGCAATCAGAATTTTTCTTGCATATGCTGCACACAAGAATTTCAAGGTCTACCAAATGGATGTTAAAAGTTCATTTCTAAATGGAGAACCTGAAGAAGAAGTTTATGTTGAACAACCTCCTCGGTTTGTAGATCCAAAATATTCAAATCATGTTTACAGGTTAGACAATGCACTGTATGGACTTAAACAATCTCCTAGGGAATGGTATGAAACTTTGGCTCAATTTCTACTGGAAAATAGATTTACTAGAGGTACAATTGATAAAACCTTGTTTTACAATAATCAAGGTAAGGACTTGTTACTAGTTCAAATATATGTTGATGATATAATATTTGGGTCTACTAATGAGAAATTGTGTGAAAGGTTTTCCATGCTAATGCAATCCACGTATCAAATGAGCATGATGGGAGAGATGAGCTATTTCTTGGGACTACAAGTTAAACAAACTTAAGAGAGCATCTTTATAAATCAGTCCAAGTATACAAGAAATATGTTGACAAAGTTCAATATGCTAGAATCTGCAACTGCAACTACTCCTATGGCCACAATAATTAAGTTGGATCAAGATACTGGTTAGCCTGTTGATATGACCACCTATAGAGGTATGATTGGCTCACTCCTTTACTTAACTGCAAGTAGGTCAGATATCATGTTTGCAACTTGCCTTTGTGCTAGATTTCAGACAAATCCAAGGGAACCTCATTTGATTGTTGTTAAGAGGATTTTTATATATCTCAAAGGCACCATTCATCTTGGTTTATGGTATCCTAGAGAATCTGATTTTAAACTTATAGGCTATTCAGATGCTGATTTTGCAGGATGTAAAATAGACAAGAAAAGCACAAGTGAAAGTTGCCAATTCTTAGGAGGGAGATTTGTTTCATGGTTCAGTAAAAAGCAAAAGTCAATCTCTACATCAACTGTAGAGGCAGATTATATAGCTGCAGGAAGCTGTTGTGCCCAAATACTATGGATGAAAAATCAGTTGTTAGACTATGGTTTGAACTTTACTAAAATTCATATTTATTGTGATAATCAAAGTGCAAATGAAATGACAGGAAATCCAGTTCAGCACTCAAGGACAAAGCACATCAGTATCAGATATCATTTTATCATAGAACATGTCATGGAAGGAATAATTGAAATACATTTTGTTCCAACTGATCAGCAGCTAACAGACATTTTTACCAAGCCCCTGTGTGAAGCAACTTTTACATGATTGGTAAATAAGTTGGGAATGGTAGCAGGAGTTCAAGGACAACTAGAAGATTAGCATCATTTGTCAAACTCTGATAATTGAATCAATACTTGCAAATTCTCATATCAATAATTATCAGAGTATATATATGGTAAACTATGTCAGAGTATGTGGTAAACTCTATCAAAATATGTAGTTAACTCTGATCATCAAACAATGTAATCTTTGATTTATAGTCAATAAGTCAACCTTAAAATATATATTTGTTTCTAAATAAATAATTATTATTGATTTATTTCTGTGACATCATATTTACATTTGTGACATCATATTTGCTAATCTCTGATTGGAGTAATCCTGGATGCGCATGTGTGTCACGAAAAATGGTTCATATTATTCATTAATATATGTATACAAATACAGAAACATATATTGTACTTTAAGAATTGTTTCAATCATTTAATATCCTCTAATCTACTGCCACGTGTCCCACTATAGGTTACAAGACTTGTTGAGAGGGAATCGATTAATTCATTTGTATTCTATACTTTGAATTAAAACTCTTCACTCTTATTTTCTCTCGTTCCCTCTCAAAACCCTAAGTCTATCAAAACTTCTTCTCATCTAAAGCTTGATCTATCTATTTCAATGGAATCTAAGGGAGTCTCTTTCAAAAACTACACATTTGCAAGCATTAACTACTATGCTCTTCTTGATAAATCAGATGCGAATGATGATTATCATGTCATTCAAGATTTTCTAGCCCAAAGTTGTATTAACGGGGTATGCCTTGCAGGAACCCAATATTCTTTCTACACAATCTCTGGTAAGAATCTGGTCTATGGCTAGATTCAACAATGCTAGTGCTACTGAGGAGCCCATCATCAACTTTCACTGTAATGGCCGACATTCCATTACTCCGGCAATTGTTCAACAGGCTCTTCATCTTCCTGAGGTGGCACAATATGATGATGTTGTCAGTGGCAATGACATTAGGAATTTCTTTAAGGAAATAGGCCATGGAGGCAGCCTATCGAAGTTGGACAGTCTAGCAAGGCCATATTTAAATAGAGAATGAAGTTTCTTCTTCTATTGCATCACTAGGGCCTTCACTACTAAGTGCACCAATATTGATTCCATCCCTCAACTCTCTCAACAAATTGGGTATTCTCTGAACCATGTTCAAAACTTTAATTTTTCTTATTTATTGATTAGGCAGATGGCTAGTAAAATTAGTGTTGATGAACATACTGTATATTATGCTATATTTTTGCAGTTGATCTTTAGTCATCTTTTGCCAGTTATTAATTTTGATAATGATGTACAAATTTCTGTTTTTAAAATGAATAAAAGTATGTTTGCTGACTTGACAAGGAAAGATGTCAAGAAAGAAAAGGAGGGCACTTTGCCTCAGTTGGAATATCACACACAGGTCAAGCTTCTTCTACATCAGAGAATGTCTACTGTGTATGGAAGGGATTTTCTTTCAGTGACTGTGAATTAGATTTTACCTTTCACCCACTCTGATTCTAACCCAAGTCACCCACCAAACAATGATCCACAAAATCTGCATAACTCTGTAGTCTCCCAAAAGGCTACAGTTGCAAAACACACTTCTCAGGCACAAGGTTTAGTCCTCAAAAGGAAGGGTAAATCAGTGTCTAAGTCTCATCCTAGAAGACAAAAGCTAATTTATGAGCTAACAGACTCTGATGACAGTGATGAGGGCATGGTATTTCCTATCAAGACATCTGTCAAACCTGCTTCAGATATTCTTCCTGCTTCTTTCATGAAGCCATTTCATGTTAATCCTGTATCAGAGCCTGTGAAGAAAAAGAGGAGACTGGTTAAGGGTAAAATCGCAGAGTACTTTTCTCCAGTTGATATTGCAAACTCTGCACCACTAATCTCTTATGCTCCAAATCCTGGTGCTGCACCTACAGATGAGATTTTAGTATCCATGAGGAAATCGTAAATGAGTGAGGATATAAATCAAATCAAGACATCTCCTCAAGGTTTTGGTGTTTCACCTGAAAACATTTTTGATGACTCTCATGTCAATCCTTTTACCAGTCCTGTAACCACCTTGGAAAGTGCTTCAAATGAGGTACGAAGTAAAGATAAAAAGGGAACAGGGGCTGGCAGTGAAATTGTTGATGAGAAATGCTAGGATAAAAATGATGATGACAATCCTAATACGTAAAATGTTGATCATGCTGTTAGTATCGGTGTCCTAGAGACAATACTTTATGATAAATAATTAAAGATTATGTTTACTTGATTATTTAATTAATATGTATGTGTTATAAATTGAAAGCATAATAAATGTCCTTGGAATATTAATGTGAATTATATATCTTTAAGTATGTGACTTAAAAATGAGATTATATGAGCAGTATTATATTCCTAAAAGTCCCTAGTCGAGTATTATTATTTAAGGACAATAATAATGCAATAAGACTAGCATGTTTGTGAATGATGACCACATCTCATTGGTCATAGGTATGGTGATACTAAAGTCAAGAACATAAGTGCATGTCTCAATGCATGGCACTGGACAGACCCACTGTGAAAATCTACATGTTAATAAGTGTCATAAGAAATTCTCACTGTGATAATGATGTAATGATCCTTTGACTTGAAATCATTATATTTTTATACGAGAATTACTATACTTTGATTAAACTCAAAGTTACTTTTAACCGGGTAATGAGAAAGGTGGACATTGGGTATGATATGAATTGTATGAAAAATATGAATGATAGATATAGGATTTAACCCTCCTATTTTAGGAGTGATATTATTGGCCTCTTGATTGAGTGAGACTATAAAATGCATGGTCATGCTCAAATGTTGATTTGATTAATAGTCTACTCATTGATCAATGAAACTCGGATTAAACATTGAAGAGGATGACACAATACATGCCTCGAGTTTGATCTATAACATAAGGTTAAAGGGATTATATTACATTGTACATTATTCACGAAAGGTTTAATTGAATCACCAATTATTATTATTACTTGGGTAGCAATGATGTATTACTAGATGCCGCTCATTGTTTATAATTTTATTATTAGAAAATAAAATTATGGGCAACATAATAATAACCTAAAGGGTCACACACAAAGAACGTTTAAACGGAGTGTTATTGAAATTATGAATTTCAATTCTGTTATTATTATTAATTTAAATTTATTTATTTAAATAATTAAGTAAGACTTGATTAATTATATACATATTAGAATTCGAATTTAATAATAATATAAATCCGAAATCTGAATGGGTTTTAANGAATTCGAATTTAATAATAATATAAATCCAAAATCTGAATGGGTTTTAAAAGGTCCAATCAGATTAGGGTTTTGGCCCAAGTCACTTTATCCCCTATATATAAATAAAGATGTATAGTTTAGGGTTACAGTTTTATAATTTCGTTTTTGAGAAAAACCCTAGCAGCTCTACGTTTTTGAGAGGCTAGAAAAAGAGAGAGACAAAGAGGCAGAAACAGGCTAGTACCTAACTCCGGTGATCGTTAGACGATACGACGTTCGTGTGGATACCGATAGAGAGCAGATCTTTATGAAGGACTGTTGTGATTCATCGCTTCTGGACCTCTGTAATCATCATAAGGAAAGCTTTAATAAGGTACACATCTGATTCTCCATAATCATCCGCCAATTATACACGGATCCTGTGTTTGGGATTCGTTATTTTTTTTGTATTTAGCGTAATTCGGTTACGTATATATGCCCAGATCGCAATAATGGTATCAGAGCTACATGTATAATAGGATGATTTGGTTACGTGTATAACAGTTTTTCAATATATTCCAGTATGTATATGATCTGCCATGCATGTATATTGATACTGCCTATGTATGAGATTTAATATGCATGATGTCATGTTGATGTATGATTAAAACT
>QRFB01005521.1:3295-24786 GCA_008931105.1 Oenanthe javanica
AACCATCTCCAGATTTTTCAAGCCATTCTGAGCTCGTTTAGGCAGTCAAACAGGCGGCTGAAGATTTTCGAAAATTTATCGATGGATGATTTTGAAGATTATTCTTCGGGGCCATAATAGTGGATGTATTTTATTATGTTTTACATAATGTTTGCTGATCTTGATTATTACTACTATGTGTTCCATGTTTGTTTGTTATGCCATGTGATACTAACCCTTCGCATGCTAGAACGACATGGACATAGGGCTGTTTTATTATGCTTTAATCATGATGAGTATGCTGCTATGTTATGTGTTATATGTATTGTTATTATGATACATGTGGACTGCGAAAAAATAACATAGGACGATGCATCTAGATAAAATCCTCATAGTAAAATACTAAGTGGGAGAGGGAATTAATTTGGTATTAAATCCCATGGTCTCCATTATTGTTTGTATGTAATTTAACACTAAGTCGAATATAAATTATGTATACGTCACCCATCGTGGCATGTAATTTATGGTGTCTAGAGTGTTATGGAAATTACTAGAACAAACTTCTAAAATTAATTATGAATATTGGAAGGTACATATGTCACCCAACGTGGCGTACTAAGTTTCATAGAATTCAAATAATAAAAGGATACCCTATTTTTTGATAGCTTTCACGCTCAACTAGGAAGAGAATCTAAAATAACACATCTTTGAGTATTCTTGCGTTGGTGTCTAGGAAAGCGTGCAGCTTACCTGGCCATTTAGATTGGTGTCTAGAAAAGTGGTTAGCCTCTTGGCAATGCTTCCACCGGCCTGGCCAGTCAGTCTGAATACTCTTTAGATTTGTAATTTTAGTAGTATCTTATTGTTAGGAGCAAGAATTTATCATAGTCAAAAGGCGCATCTGGTATTATTATTATTAATTTAAGATTTAATAATGGTATACACTTAGCTATGAAAAATAATATAGATCACCCTAACGTGACTAATTATTTAGTAGTAGGACCGAAGTAACATTTAAATAAATTTAGGTGGTATATAAGTCACCCAACGTGGCATACCGGAAACCTATGGTGTTTAAGTGTTGGTGTTTTAATTTTAAATAATTGTTAGAGGAACCAATTTTTTTAAACACCCTCTAATTATGTGTTATATGTATGATTCTCAGGATATAATGGGCTTTAATCCACTTTTTACCATACGTAAGGATAACAAACTTATTGGACCTAACTATATCGAATGAAAATGTAATTTGGATATTGTGTTGACTGCTGAGGAGTACAAATTTTGCATTAATGAACCCAAGCCAGATGGGTCTGCTGAAAATGCTTCTGAAGATGTGAAGGAGTATTATAAGAAGTGGAGTAAGGCTGATGAGATGTCGCGATGTTACATTCTGGCAGCAATGTCAGGTGTTTTGCAACATCAACATCAAGCTATGGCCACTACTTCAGATATGCTCTTTAATCTCAAAGAACTTTTAGGAGATCAGAATAAGGCTGCAAGACAAGTAGCAATGAAAGATTTAATGAACACACAAATGGCTGAAGAGACACCTGTAAGGGATCATGTTCTCAGGATGATGTCACATCTGAATGAGATGGAGATCCTTAGTGTTGAGGTTGATGGGGAAACCCAGATCGATATCATCCTTATGAGTTTGCCCAGAATTTTGTTCCGCTTGAATTACACCATGAACAAGAAGATGTATAGTCTTGCGGAACTTCTGACATAACTTCAGGTAACTAAAGGACTTTTTTAGCAGAGTGTTCAAGTCAATGTGGCTGAGAAACCTTCTCCTTCCGAAAGCCAAGAAGAAGAAAAAGGCTCAGACATAGAAAGTTGTGAAAGCTGTGGGAGTTCAAGGTGGTGCTGTGAAAAGTCCAAGGGCAAGTGCTTCAAGTGCAAGCAGTCGGGTCACTAAATACATAATTGTCCTCTTCCTAAGAAGAAAAACAATATTGGTATGTCTCTTTCTCTAGTTACAGAAATATATATAGCGGCTATATTTATAAGCACTTGGTGTGTAGATACATGAGCCACTGATCATGTTTGTAATTCTATGCAGGGGTTCCAGCAATCTAGAATGCTTAGAGATGGCGAGATATAAGTGTTCATGAGAGATGCTATGAAAGTAGAAGTAGTTATAGTAGGAGATGTTAATTTATCTTTTGGTGATGATAGGAGTTTGGTTTTGAACAATTGTCTTTATGTACCTTCGTTTAGAAGGAATTTAATTTCGGTTTCTAAACTTGCTTTGGATGGTTATAATGTTTGTTTGGATCATAATGTTTCAATTATGAGGAATAAAGTAGTTATATGTTATGGTACATTATAAGACAATTTATACATAATTACTCCTAATCAACCTGCACTGCAACTACAACATAGGGTGTTAAATAACACATTTTCTATCACCACTAAAAGAAAGAAACCTTCTTCTTTGAACCAAACATATCTTTGGCACTTAATATTAGGTCATATTAACTTGAGGAAGATCAAATACCGGTAGTAGATGGGCCTTTAGGCTCGTTGGCAGTGAAGCCATTTCTAGTTTGTGAATCCTGCTTGGAAGGTAAAATGACCACTAGGCCTTTTAAGGCAAAGGGGAATAGAGCCAAAAAAGTGCTAGAACTGGTTTATACTGATATATGTGGACCCATGAATATTCAAGCAAGAGGTGGTTATGAATATTTTATCACTTTTATTGACAATTATTCTAGATATGAATACATTTATTTGTTGCGCCGTAAATCAGAGTGCTTTGACAAATTCAAGGAGTACAAACCTGTAATGGAGAAGTGACATGGAAAATATATCGTCATTACGATCAGATCGTGGTGACAAATACTTGCTTGGAGAATGTAGAGATTACTTATCAAAGAATGAGATCATGTCTCATTTGACTGTACCTGGAACACCCCAACAGAATGGTGTAGCGAAGAGAAGGAACCAGACTCTTTTGGAGAGTGTTAGATCGATGCTGAGTTATTCAGAATTATCCAAGTCATTTTGGGGACATGCTTTAGAAACAACAACTTATCTTTTGAATTTAGTTCCTTCTAAGTCAGTTCCTAAGACTCCAAAAGAATTGTGGACTGGTTCAAAACCTAGTCTAAGACATATTCGGATATGGGGTTGTCCAGCACATGTGTTGAACAAGAACGTGACTAAGTTGGAATCTTATACAGAAGTAAGGCTTTTTGTAGGCTATCATATAAGAATGAAAGGATATTTATTTTATAGTCCTAAGGATCGGCATGTCATTGTTGATACCAATGCTAGATTCCTAGATGAGGACTATATGATGAACCATAAACCCACGAGCAGCGTCGGTTTAGAAGAACTAGTGAGAGAGATAAATAATGAACAAGTGCCAATAGTACAAGTAGAACAACCACAAGAAAACACAACCTATCACTAATACCACACAGGTGTCTCGTCTTAGTAGGAGGGTTATTCATAAATCCAGCAGATTCATATTATTCGGAGAGTCTTTGGACTTGGTCTCTGAGGAATATGATGAGGATCTCATGACATACGAGGAAGCACTGCAAGACAAAGATGCAGATCTATGGCAAAAAGCAACGAAATCTGAGATGAAATCTATGTATTCAAATCAAGTCTTGGAGCTCATGGAACCACTCAAAGGTGTAAAACCCATTGGATGTAAGTGGATCTACAAGAAAAAAAGAGGATCTGACAAAAAAAGTAAAAGCTTGAAAAGCAAGACTTGTTGTGAAAAGGTATACTCAGAAAGAAGGGATCGATTATGAGGAAACCTTTTCGCCGGTAGTGTCAATCCGGATTCTTTTATCTATAGTAGCTCATCTCGATTATGAGATTTAGAAAATGAATGTCAAGACAGCTTTCCTAAACGGGAGTCTTGATAATGAGATCATCTATATGCAACAACCAGAAGGATTCATTAAGGAAGGCCAAGAACATCTGATATGTAAGCTTAAGAAGTCCATTTATGGACTTAAACAAGCTTCTAGGTATTGGAATATTTGCTTTGATCAGGTAATCCAGTCATACAGATTTTATCAATGTCCAAGCGAGTTGTGTGTGTACAAGAAAAGTGAGGGCAGTTCAATGACTTTTCTAGTGCTATACGTAGATGATATTTTACTCATTGGAAATAATGTAGAGATGTTATCAGCGGTAAAGGCATGGTTGTTCAAACAGTTCGAAATGAAGGACTTAGGTGAAGCGGCATACATCCTTGGGATCAAAGTNAGTTGGTGGGCATGGTTGTTCAAACAGTTTGAAATGAAGGACTTAGATGAAGCAATATACATCCTTGGGATCAAAGTTATAAGGGATCACAAGAAAATAATGTTGGCTTTATCTCAAGAGCCCTACATTGATGAGGCATTGGCTCGTTTTAACATTCAGGACTCTAAGAAGGGTAACCTACCTTACAAACATGGAGTTTCTCTATCGAAGAAACAGTGTCCTAAGACACTAGAGGCGATAGAGAGCATGAAAGCGGTTCCCTATGCTTCGATATGTTGAAGCTTAATGTATGCAATGTTATGTACGAGACCTGATATTTGTTTTGGCGTGGGAGATTGTTAGGGAGTATACTGAACTATCCGTTTGAAGTATATGACATTGTCTTTTTAATTGAGAATTTTGAATGCATATTTTAACATTGTTTGTATATTATATATTGTGAATAATCTAGTATCAAATGGGATACCAGAAGATTAGATTGTCAGTGTCTATATATAATATAATAAATGTTCATAGTTTAAGTGTAGTTAAATAAACCACTAGAATGGATGAAGTATTATTTGGAAATAATATATCTTGATTATTGAATAATACTTGTATGCTTTGTGTATATTGAAAGGGATTAAAATATTAGAATTGTTCTTCTATTCTGATAATAAAGAAGAACTAAGATTCTATAATATTATTATTGCTTAGGTTCTTAATCCGGATACAGTGATTGACACTTGTATGCAATGCACATGTTTTGATTCATATGTGATGTGATTTTTTGTTAATCACAATATTATGTTTTGGACAATGACATTGCATACAGAGTGGGATATTGACTATAAAAGGAAACCGTGTCCGAAAATATTCGGGTGATGATGTCCTCTTGAAAGCTCATAAAGATAATTATGTTTTATTTCTGTAGGTATATTTGTTCTTGCATAATTATAAGGTTGAGTGAATGATCAAGGACAAAAGATGTTGATTAAATTAATTGTCAGAAATTAATTTAATTAATGGACATTCGATATCTTAAACATGGGGAATTTAATAAGCAAATAATATTGGAGCCGAATTAAATAATTAAATTACGGCATTANATAGCCGAATTAATAATTAAATTACGGCATTAGGAGAGGTAGTGCAAATATTAATTCTTTAGTGGATTGAATTAATATTTAATGACATTGGGCTTGACCCAGAATGTCATTGGAAGGCCCGACCTAATTATCCAGGATCCCTACTGTAGCCTATATATTCATCTTATTCTCTTCTAGCTAAAGGGTTGGAAACTAGGGTTTTTGTGAGCAGCCATTCAGGGAAGCAACCAAGAACTAGGGTTCCAAGATATCAAAGCTAGAAGGAAAGAAACCTTAGGAGGATCGAAGACCATACTTCACTCAAGGTGAATACGGGAATACAGTAGAAGACGTGGATTTGAATCGCTTGCGCTGTAGTGATTAAGGTTAATTTTCTATTCAAACTCGTTTGTTTTCATATCATAAAACGCAGCATCATGATTCGATTGTCCCAACAATCAGTTCTTTTTCTGTAGTTTGGTTGTGGTTGGATAAGTTTGTTAGTCGGTTGAATTGATTTTGGTTAATATATATCAATGTACACAGGACAATGTCATCTAAACCTAAAGAAATAACATCAAAATTTTTTTAAAGCGATGTGTAATAGTATATCTAACAATATTTTATAAAAGAAATTTGATCTCTAAAATTATAAAGACATCAGTTGGTCTTTATAAAATATGATATCTTAAATAAGCTATTATATCATTTAAACTGAAGAAACTGACGTTAAATTTATAATAGACATCAGATATAAAGATAAAACATGATATCTTAAAGAAACTAGTAAATCATCTCTATAAAAACAACCGATGTTAAACATAGCTATAGACATCGACTTTTATAAGAAAATTGATGTCCAAACTTGGTTTTAACATCGTCTTTACTTAGGAGATGATGTCTTATATCTGTTTTAACATCACTTAAAAACTGATGTGTAAAGTATATACTTTTAACATCACATGCGAAGACATCGGTCAGAAATTTCTCAGACATCAGTTGACAACTGATGTTGTATGTAGTTTTTCTAGTAGTGATTTATTAATATTTTTGGGATATGCTTATTCAGAGATTCTCTTTAATTATACAAAATTGCCCCACCCTTGAAAGGTTGTTTTCCCTTCCTATTTATAGCCTCATCTAGGGTTTATTCTAATTACTAGAATGCCCTTATAATTATTGGGCTTACATTATGGGCTGGAATGTTAGAATTAACTAGTTGTGGGCCTAATTGATGACGTCATCGATCTGGTTGACTATCGTTGTATAGGTGGAAGGGCTTATCAGAATTGTGACATAAATTGGGTTCTTCGTGGAAGAGATGTTGGAAGAGGCTAGCTTAGATAAGGCATCGGCCCCTGAATTGTCATTTCGATCTATATGTGCCATTGTCTAGGACGTAAACAATCTGAGCAATGCTTGGACCTGTATGATATAGTCAGACATTCTTAAGTTATGTGCTTTGAAGTCATTCGAGACTTGTTTAACTACGAGCTGAGAATCACTACAAATGTTTATGACGCTGATATGAAGACTTTGAGCTAGGCAAAGTCCAGTGAGCACGGCCTCGTATTCGGCCTCGTTGTTCGTTACTTTAAAGTTAAATTTTATGGCTTGCTGTATTTTTAAATTTTCTGGATTGATAAGGATGAGGCATGCTCCACTATTTTTCTATCTTGACGACCCATCTACAAAAAGTATCCAAGGTTTTATTTCTTCCTGAAAATCCTTGTTGTTTGGGTTTGACGTGTCGTCTAAGCATGCGGCCTGTGTGGAGAATTAACATTTGACCACGAAATCGAAGAGGGCTTGTGACTTAACGGAGCCTCGAGACCTGTATTCAATGTAAAACTAGCTTAACTCGATCGTCCAAGTAGCAAGGCGTCCTGTCATGTCGGGTTTATGAAGGACACTCTTTAGAGGCGGTCGGTCATGACCCAAATTGGACAACTTTGGAAGTAGTGTCGGAGTTTTCATCTCGATGATCAGGGGGTATATAATCTTTTCGATGCGCGAGTATCTGGTCTCAGAATCTTTCAAGATGTAACTGATATAATATATTGGTCGTTCAAGACCATCAATATCCTGAACTAGAACTGTTGCAACGGTGAGGTCGCTTGCTGATAGGTAGATTTTTAACGGCTCACCCGACTGTGCTTTTGTGACTTTGAGAGGTGAGCTCAAGAAATCTTTGAGTTGGGCGAGGCTTTCCTCACACTCCTTTGTCCAACAGATTTTCTTTTACTTGGTTGCATTTTTTATGGCTTCGAAGAAGGGTAAATATTTTTGCGAGCTTCGTAGGATAAAGCGTCGTAGAGCTGCGATATAACCAGTCAAAGTTTGAAATTCCCTGAGGGTTTTTGGTCGTGTGATATTTTTGATTGCTTGTATCTGTGTTCGGTCAGCTTCAATGCCTCGTTGTGTGAGCATGAAGCCCAAAAATTTTTCTAAGGTGACCCCGAAGGTGCACTTAGTTGGATTGAGATGCATGCTATGTTTTCTGATGGTTGTGAAACTTTCTCTAAGGTTGTCAAGGTGACTTCCTTCAGTTTTGGATTTGAAGATCATGACATCAACATATAGTTCCATGTTACGGCCTATTTGATTGGAGAATATTGTGTCCATCATTTGTTGGAAGGTCGCGCTTGCATTAATGAGGCCAAATGGCATTTTTTTGTAAGCGAAGATGTCCCGATGGGTGATGAAAGCCATCTTTTTTCAGTTTTAAGGATCCATTCTTATTTGGTTATAGCCGAAAAAGGCGTCCATGAAGGATAAGAGTGTGTGGCCTGATGTTGCGTCGATTAACTGATCTATATTGGGTAATGGGTAAAAGTCTTTCGGACATGCTTTGTTAAGGTCTGAGTAGTCGACACACATATGCCACTTTCCATTATTCTTCTTTACCAAGACCACATTTGTTATCCACTTGGGAGATTGAACTAGTTCGATAAAGCCCGCTTTGAGGAGTTTGTCGACTTCTGCATCGATAGCTTGGCGTTTCTCTTCTGAGAAGATTCGACATTTCTGTTGGACAATGTGGGCCTTGAGATCGATGTGTAGGGTATGCCTCGTGATTACCTCTAGAATACCGGGCATGTCCTTCGCCTCCTAGGCAAAGATATCCATAAATTCATGGAGAAGGTGGATGATGTCCGTCTTTAAGGGTTCTGTGATATTACGCCCGATTTTGATAGTTTTAAGAGGCATGTTTGAGACTAACCCAACTATTTTTGTGTCTTCCATTGGCTGACATCGTGACCCATCCAGGACTTCGATTGAGTTGTGGGGATCGATTTTGACCACCTGGTGTATGCCGATCTCGGATTTTTGTTTCTTGTTGGTGGATACGGAGTTCAGATAGCATTGTCTTGCTAGAGCCTGATCACCTATGACTTCTCCGATGCCATAATCTGTGGGAAACTTCATTTTGAGATAGGGGATGGATATTACTGCCTGGAGGGCTGCTAGAGTTGTCCGTCCAATGATTGCGTTATAGCTCAATGTGGCATTTACGACATGGAACTTAGCGACATGCCAAATTTTTTGAGGGGCCATGCCGAAGAGGATTGACATATCGATCAATCCCATAATTTTAGCCTCATTGCCTATGAAGCCAAGTAATGGAGATGTATTGTTTAGTTTCCTATCTCCGACATCCATTCGGACGAAAGCGCTATGATAGAGTATATCGACGACACTTCCCGTGTCCACGAGGATCTTTTTTACAGTGTTTGTGCCAATTTTTGTTGTGATGACTAAGGGATCTTGGTATGAGTCTAGTAATCCAAGAGGGTGATCGGCCTCGGAAAATGTAATTGATGGACATGGATTAGTTTTCTGCTTCTTTGCAGAACTATAACTGACGGTAAAGACCTCTCTAGACTATGTTTTTCGGGATTTATTTGATGTACCTCCAGTTGTATGCCCACCTGAAATAACGTCTATGAGATAGTTAATATCAGGAGTTGGAGTTTGTGTTCTATGATTGTCAATAAAATGGATGAGACGACCCTTCTGGATGTGTCATTCAATTAAGTTGTTGAGTTGTATACATTTTTCTTTTATATGATCAGTGTCTTGATGGTAATCGCAGTATTTGGAACTAGGGGCCCGATATGGGTTCATCGGCCTTATCGGTGTTGAGCTTCGTATATTATTTTTCTTCTCGAGGTCACGATTGCCACGACCTACTTAATCAGGAACTCATGCTCGGTTTTGGGGCCTCTAGCTCGATTTTGTTTTGATTCTGCGTTTTGTCTGGCTAGGAAATCAAGATTTGATGTTTGGTGCTTTATCTCAATCCCGTCGTCGATCCCTATCTTGGCCTCTTTCTCGATCTCTATCAGTTTGATATGTGTTGCGTCATGGCTGTTGAATGCTCCCCACTACTTTTTGTTGAAGTACTCCTCCAGCAGGGAGCCATGTCGCATATGATCGATTCTTTCGGCTAAGTAATTCAACACGAGCTCATTCATGAGGTTTGGAATGTCAGACATTTCTGATCGGAATCGTGACACGTAGTCTCGAAGTGACTTGTCAATTTTTTGTGTGAGTTGTGACAAAGAAGCTGTAATTTTGCCTTCTTTCTTATTACCCAAGAAGTGTGCTCTGAATTTTCTTTACAATGTGAACCAAGAGTCAATGGATCGTGGGGGCAAGTTATTGAACCACTTAAGTGTCTTGCCTTGGAGGCATGTGACAAAGAAACGACAACGAGTGACTTTGAAATGACCAAAAAATGCAATACGTCCGTCAAAAATGTTCAGGAAGTCGTTAGGATCAGATGACCTATCGAATTGATTGAGCGATGGAATTTTCAGGGATCTGTCGATTTTGGCCACCTCAATATCTAAGGTGTGGGAATGTTAGCTCCGACCTGAGTACGCATGAAATTCTTGCATAAAGCGACGTCTTGCTGTAATTGGAGTAATTCTTCATGTCGCATGGATGTCTCACTAGTTTCAATTCAGTGAGACCTTGTCGGGGAGGATGTCGATCGTCGTTTCTTCAGATTCTTGTGTGGATTAGCATAATCGGTGGATTCAACTTCTTCTTCGTCGCCAATCCAAAAGGGATCATCATCTAGGTTGTCTACGTCATGTAGGGACCGTGTGGTTCGCTGGAGTTCGAGCTGAAGCTGTCTAATCTACTGATGCTTGGCGAGGTGAATTTCCAAGGCTTTACGCTCCCTCTCAAGTTGAGAATATTTCGCGTCAAGGTCAGCCATGTTTAGTGCCTGATCCTCTTGCGCCACCTTGCAAACTCGTATACGATTCAATTGAGCGCAAACATCACCTTGATGCACGGACTTTCCCTGGATCGGGGGAGCTGTCATTTGGGACGTCGCTTGAGGCTTCCGCTTGTTCCCAATAGGATCAGAAGATGCTGGTCGCCGAAGGCGTTCGACGATATCATCCGGAGATGCGTGAAATAACGTATGCGGACGGGCACCGAGGGTTCTGCCTCTCGTGCTTCCGGTGGATTTTCTGGGATTTCCACCGTATACGGTGTTTTGGTTGATGGATATACTGGATCTGTCATGCTCTGATAAACAATTTTGTATGATTAAAGCTCATTCTAGCGCCAAATGTTGAGTGTGATTAGTTGTTTGGATAAAATGTATATTTATTAATATTTTTGGGATATCCTCATTCAGAGATTCTCTTTAATTATACAAAGTTGCTCCTCCCTTTGAAAGGTTGTTTTCCTTTCCTATTTTAAGCCCCATCTAGGGTTTATTCTAATTACTAGAATGCCCTTATATTATTGGGCTCACATTATGGGCTGAAATGTTAGAATTAACTAGTTGTGGGCCTAAGGCCCAACACATACTTAAGCTTGAGCCCAGCCTAAAGAAATTCCAGTCCCACTTCAACATAATCAACATTGCTTTTCTGAGAACCGTAATATATACTGATCGATAATAAATCATGAGGAATCTTGAACACTTTGGATATTAGTTTGTTGGACGATAATAGTCGAGCTTTAGATGACAATAATTAATGACTCAATGCTTTATGATTTCTTTGTCCCTACTCAGGTTATCATCGTGAAAATCAGATTTTTGCTACTTTTTTCAATCAATATGCATATAGTCCTTGATATGAGTAGATTTTATCTGCTCGTCAAAAGAATGACAGAATCTTAATAAATGAATAATTTCGTCAAATAACTTTTTTTCGAATGTTAACATTGAGAGAGTACTCTATATTTTAAGTTCGATTAATGAATAATATTTGATGAGGGTATTCATTTATCGAGATTGTGTGTATACATATATAGCGACTTCTTTTTTATTTTTTTTGAAGTAGATTATTTTTCTTCAAAATAAAACGGTTATCGGACTTGCAGAAACAAATGTGAAGAAACGAAAGAGTGTGAACTCCGTTGAAAAGAATTCTATAATTTAAGAATGTGAAGCAGTTGCAACTTGCAAGTGCCTAGTAGGGGGTGCGTGAAACAACTACTAAACTTTAAGAATGTGAAGCTGTTGAGAGTGTCTAGCAGGTGGTGTGCGTAAAGAAGGGCAGTACAATAATATGATTCAATTCTCTAGTTTTTGAAAAGCATGAAAACAACATATTACCAACATTTGATGACTCTTTAATTACTTCAATCCACTGTCAATACTTCTCGGCTCTGAGGCTCACACAGACTTAATGGCCAGACATATACAAGACCAACTTATTGCAGTCTCTATTTTTATTTCCCTATAATATTATTGTTGAGTTTCGGAGAATGTATAATAAATTATTGGCAAGCAAGAACAAACTTAGTTGGATATATGCAAGTAACTGTCCCGTGAATGAATCATGAAAGCCTTCTTACAGGTACAATCTTTATTCATAAAAAAGTGCAGAAATACGTTCTTATAATCTTATATTACATACGAACAATATGGTATATGAAGGTACTATATAAGGTTTACATAATAAAGCAGCAGCTGGCAGACTGGCATTATATATATCCCTTGGAGATTGTAAACCATCTAAAAGAAGAGCTTATAACACACCACATGTAGTCAAATCCAGCAGTAATGTTTAATATGGAACCCAAACGACATGATCCTCGGGAAGAAAATGGCAAACAGGAACACTTCCGGGTTTAACATTGAGCACCTGAAACGCCAAATGTTTTGGATTCCAAGAGGAAGTATCTGTGTGGCAGATAGCTGCTGCTTTTGCTTTTGTTCCATCATTTCCAACAAGTGAAATTGTATATGCCTTGACATTGTTCGTCTTGTGGCAATAAAACACAGCATATGCATAGTTTTGTTTGTGACAAATCACAGCTTTTTCTCCCAGTTTTTTTGAACCAAAAATTCTATACCTCTGACTTTCAGTTTCTTTTTCAACAACTGTTGACACTGCATTCACTTTCTTCCCCAATTTAGAAGTCGTGAAATCGATCATATTCTCTAGTGATGTTGCGCAGTACTTCTCTTCCCCTTTGATACTTGGCGCTTCACATTCACTTAGTGTGTTCTTTATTGTTTCAGATTCCAGTGTGTTATGTTTTACTGAGAATTTGTTAAATATTTCTGGTAGTTTATTTGAGGAGAATGGAATGGTTTCAGCAACATTTCGAGGCAAAAAAGTTGTTGGAGTAGCGGGCTTGGTAAAATGTAGATTCATGTTTGTTCCTTGGTGCAAATCTTTTTCTAGGAAAAATAAGGCTACATTAGGATTATCATGCAGCTGAGCTTCAGAGGCAGCATACTTGTAAACGAATGGGTCTGGGCCTGGTGTTACTCCAACGTAAACGGGCTTCCCTTTGTGGTCTGACCTGACAACGACGCCACCTTTGCCAACACCTACGTCAGTCTCGTCTCCGGGTGCTCCCGTGCTGACTCCGACGCCCGAACCTTTTCCAACTTGTACGTTAGTGCCTGTGCCGCCACCATTACCTGTGTTGACACCTACATTGCCCTCCCCCACGTCAACATCTGTGCTTTTGTCATCCATCCATTCTGCATATCACATTTTCGAATATTACAACCTTTTAGAAAACTTTTGTTTATACTTTGTGCCAAAGAAAATTGAAAGTTTTGTTTAATTAAATTATTGCAAACAGACTACAGAGTAATTTCAATGTTAGCGATCAAGGTGTAGAAGTGAATAAAGCGCTTAAGCCAGTTTCACTATAAGTCTGTTTCTTTTATCCCGACTTATAAGTCAAAAATTGTCACGTATTTTTTTTGGCTTATAAGTCATACGAAGGTAGAACAAATTATTATGTGAATCGAAATCGAAAATTTTTCTCACCAGGAGATTGAAGAAGTACACTAATAGATCTAGGCATGGGAGTGTTTGGCAAAACTGATCTCCAATAATCCTCAGAAGATACAGCTGCATGACTTGCCACAAATACTAGCTGCAGTACAGACAGTGAGAGATACAAAATTAAGAAACGCAAAATCCGAAATGGAACATTGCATTCCAAGAAAACATTAAATAAATATATTTATATTTTTGCTAAACTACAGTAAATGTATATAACTTACGGAAAGAACTGCAAAGAAATGAAAGAAATTGAACTCCATTGAAACAATTATATGTCTAGTTGATGAATGCATAAAAAACAAGGGAAGTTGAGTCGAGTATTTATAAGTGAACTAAATTATATGAATATATTTATATTATAAATTTATAATATGTCTCTTTTTGTTTCTTTTAAATGATACACTAACAAGAAAAAAGAAACGTACAGTACTGTCACCTGTATTTGGCAAGCAACATACCCTTGTATTTATGCCAACTGCATAATGCATAGTTTATTGAATCAACCGTATTCGAGTTATGCAAGAAAAGAATTATTGAATCTGGATATGACTGGAGCTCCGTACAAAATGTAGATAAATGAAACAGACATGGCAACTTGGCTCTACTAGAGAGAAATCGACATTTTTTGATGAGTAAAATGGGGATTCTGTAACAAAATCAGGAAAATAATCGGTTGGAAATGAATGCGCCTCATTTATAGTTAGGATCCTGATACGTTGATATACTTTGGCAGTAAGATAACAGGGATGCGAAATCTTTTGTAAAAAAAAAGTATGTATATAAGTATTCAAATTTTGGAAAATATTAAAGACCCAAAAACTTTTTAAAAACTTTTCACAAATATATATGTGGCAATTATTAAATTAAAAATAAACCCATCATGCAAACTTTTAGCACTAAGAGCATCCCAAGAGACTCTCGGTACACTCCTAAATATATTATGTAATATTAAATTCTTAGCAAATTAACATATTTTTAAGATGATGAACTTCAATAATACTTTTTTTATTCGCTCTCTATTTATATTTTATTCATATTTTAAATTGAAAAATGTGTCATGTAGTGAGAACTTATTGAAAAAATTGGATGGAATGAATATTTTAATGATATAAAAAAGTTAGGAGCCGTGACTCCTAAAATTTTAGAGGAGAGAGAGTAGACTCCTAAGAAATTTAGGAGTCACTAAGAGTTCTGGCATTGCTCTCTATATTTTCACTATTGGAGATGTTGTAAGGGATTTGGAGAAAACATAAGATTTATGTTAATGTTAGAGATTCCAAAAATATTCTCAAAATACTTTTCTAATGTGACAGACATGTCTGAAAAGTTTTAATCGATGTATTTAATGTAAATAAGGATACATCTCATTTATTATTTTTACAATAAATTAAAAAAAATTATTCTAACACGTCAATACTGCACATCATTCGGGAAAATATTTCGAGAACTTTTTTAGGGTCCCGTTTATTAATTATNTGTTATGTTTTACTGAGAATTTGTTAAATATTTCTGGTAGTTTATTTGAGGAGAATGGAATGGTTTCAGCAACATTTCGAGGCAAAAAAGTTGTTGGAGTAGCGGGCTTGGTAAAATGTAGATTCATGTTTGTTCCTTGGTGCAAATCTTTTTCTAGGAAAAATAAGGCTACATTAGGATTATCATGCAGCTGAGCTTCAGAGGCAGCATACTTGTAAACGAATGGGTCTGGGCCTGGTGTTACTCCAACGTAAACGGGCTTCCCTTTGTGGTCTGACCTGACAACGACGCCACCTTTGCCAACACCTACGTCAGTCTCGTCTCCGGGTGCTCCCGTGCTGACTCCGACGCCCGAACCTTTTCCAACTTGTACGTTAGTGCCAGTGCCGCCGCCATTACCTGTGTTGACACCTACATTGCCCTCCCCCACGTCAACATCTGTGCTTTTGTCATCCACCCATTCTGCATATCACATTTTCGAATATTACAACCTTTTAGAAAACTTTTGTTTATACTTTGTGCCAAAGAAAATTGAAAGTTTTGTTTAATTAAATTATTGCAAACAGACTACAGAGTAATTTCAATGTTAGCGATCAAGGTGTAGAAGTGAATAAAGCGCTTAAGCCAGTTTCACTATAAGTCTGTTTCTTTTATCCCGACTTATAAGTCAAAAATTGTCACGTATTTTTTTTGGCTTATAAGTCATACGAAGGTAGAACAAATTATTATGTGAATCGAAATCGAAAATTTTTCTCACCAGGAGATTGAAGAAGTACACTAATAGATCTAGGCATGGGAGTGTTTGGCAAAACTGATCTCCAATAATCCTCAGAAGATACAGCTGCATGACTTGCCACAAATACTAGCTGCAGTACAGACAGTGAGAGATACAAAATTAAGAAACGCAAAATCCGAAATGGAACATTGCATTCCAAGAAAACATTAAATAAATATATTTATATTTTTGCTAAACTACAGTAAATGTATATAACTTACGGAAAGAACTGCAAAGAAATGAAAGAAATTGAACTCCATTGAAACAATTATATGTCTAGTTGATGAATGCATAAAAAACAAGGGAAGTTGAGTCGAGTATTTATAAGTGAACTAAATTATATGAATATATTTATATTATAAATTTATAATATGTCTCTTTTTGTTTCTTTTAAATGATACACTAACAAGAAAAAAGAAACGTACAGTACTGTCACCTGTATTTGGCAAGCAACATACCCTTGTATTTATGCCAACTGCATAATGCATAGTTTATTGAATCAACCGTATTCGAGTTATGCAAGAAAAGAATTATTGAATCTGGATATGACTGGAGCTCCGTACAAAATGTAGATAAATGAAACAGACATGGCAACTTGGCTCTACTAGAGAGAAATCGACATTTTTTGATGAGTAAAATGGGGATTCTGTAACAAAATCAGGAAAATAATCGGTTGGAAATGAATGCGCCTCATTTATAGTTAGGATCCTGATACGTTGATATACTTTGGCAGTAAGATAACAGGGATGCGAAATCTTTTGTAAAAAAAAAGTATGTATATAAGTATTCAAATTTTGGAAAATATTAAAGACCCAAAAACTTTTTAAAAACTTTTCACAAATATATATGTGGCAATTATTAAATTAAAAATAAACCCATCATGCAAACTTTTAGCACTAAGAGCATCCCAAGAGACTCTCGGTACACTCCTAAATATATTNAGTACACTCTTAAATATATTATGAAATATTAAACTCTTAGCAAGTTAACATATTTTTAAGAGGATTAACTCCAACAATATTCTTTATATTCGCTCTCTATTTATATTTTATTCATATTTTAAATTGAAAGATGTGTCATGTAGTGAGAACTTATTGAAAAAATCGGAGAGAATGAATATTTTAATAATATAAAAAAGTTAAGAACCGTGACTCTTAAAATAGAAAAAAAAGAGTAGACTCTTAAAAAATTTAGGAGTCGCTAAGAGTCATGACAAGCATGCTCTCTATATTTTCACTATTTGAATGCTCTAAGAGTTTAGGAGAAAACATAAGATTTGTGTTTCAGTTTATTAAGAATAATGTTAGAGATTCCAAAAATATTCTCAATATATTTTTCTAATGTGACCGGCATGTCTGAAAAGTTTTAATCGATGTATTTAATGTAAATAAGGATATATCTCATTTATTATTTTTACAATAAATTAAAATTTTCTATTTTAACACGTCAATACTGCACATCATTCAGGGAAAATATCTTGGACTCCCGTTTATTAATTATATAAATAAAATGTATTTAAATTTCTGTAGTACAAATTTAATTTAGATTTAGCTTGAAGGTTACTAATTGATAGAGTAGTATCTATTTTTCCATTATCATGATTTTGAATATAAATTATCATTTATTTGTTCTTAAGAATATAATATAACATAGTGAAATAAAATATAACAAAAATCCTTTTCTTTTCTCCAATAATTAAGATCATCACTCTCTTTATACTCAAAATATTTAACATATCAATGTAAAATATAATAAGAAAGATTCCCCACCCCTCTTCTCCCTGTTAGCATTGCCAAAAGGTTGTGAGTTGATCAAATCAAACACTCTTTTATCACATATATCAATATAAACTACAATTTGATCATGAATTTGTATCATCACTCGATATAAATTTAAAAAAATGAATTTATCAAAATAAAAAAGTCAACTACCTATTAATATAAATTAGGGTTGATCGATCCGGAGTTGAAAGATCACATCGTCGCCAAAATGGCATTATCGGGTTCTAAAACTCTCATGATAAAAAATTATATATAAATACTTAGTTCTGATTATAAATATATATTAAATTATAAATTTTATTTTATTGTTATCCGATACCAAACTTAAATTTTCTAGTTCTGATTCTTATATATATATAAAAATATATATGTGAATCTCCAGAGGGTCAGTTATCATGGGTAACGAATTAATTGACAATAATTCAGGTACATAAATATTTAAAACTAGTTGATTATGTAGCTGCCAACCAGAAAGCTCGGTGATTAATTATGTTTTGTACTCTTATTTGAAATGGGAGTTTTGATTTGACAAACAAAAGAGTAATTTTAGAATTATTAAAAAAAATTCTCCAAAAAATGAGGTTATTGATTTTAATTGAAGTATTTGTGCATATAGAGGGGGTTAATTTTAATTATTATTATAGGTGGATTCAATCAAATTAAATTTGTTATATTTTTTTAAAATTTTTTGAGACATTTTTTTTAAACATAGCATTATTATTAAATTAATAATTTAAGGATCACAAACTTTAATAACTAATCGAAGTTATTAATTTATTAAACTTGAATATATACCATCACTATTAAACTAGGATAAAAAGATGAATTAATTTTTTTTTATTTCGAATTCTGCTATATGTTCGAAATTTTAAAAGAAAAACTTTAAACAAGACATGTTATTAGTAGGGCTGAACAAAGGATCAAAATCGGACCGAAGACCGAAATTTTTTAAATGTGTGCACCGAAGACCGGACCGGTAAAACCCGGACCGGACCGGTAAAACCCGGACCGGACCGGTAAAACCTAGTTAATTATTATTTGTGACTACCCGAAATTCAGGGTTAGCGGATTCAGTGCCACTATAGTAAACCATAATTCTCAACATACATGCCTTAAAACACTTACCTCTCCATAAATATAATAATATTATAATCTCGCACTTAAATTCTGAATACATATTCAGAATACAAAACACAAAGTCTCAATTTGACTACCCAACAATAAACCAGTGCAACATAAATATAATAACTAGTTCCTAGCAGCTCAATAACAACTCTCAAGCTTCCCCTTACCATTAACTATCTCGCCCTTCTGTAGGGATGTAAACATAAGGGGGGTGAGCGAACAAAACTCAGCAAGTATAAATCCGGGATTAGACAATAGGGTGTCACGACGAAACAATAATCATATACATAAAAATCTTAACCAGGGTAGGAAACTATAAAAGGTAGGGAACTTTATCACAAGGAAAATACCTCAACAAGTACAAATGACAGTGAAACTGGCTAAGATGGAGTTTTAACAATAAGAATAACTCAAAATCAAATCAATGATCAAAATATACTTTATCATCTAAAAATATGTAGTAATTTACCTTTCACGGTGATAACCTGTAGCTTGATCAGAACTACAGTTATCACTAAATATTAGCTAGCTTTCGGGGACTCTTTTACTCCGAGGGAAAATATTTCATCCATGGGCTCCTTAGAGCCATAGTATAATTAAGTACCAATAAATCAAGTGTCCGAAGACAATAATGACCAGAATTTTCAATAATCATCTCAAAATATACTCTTGTATATCTCAAAATATTTTTCTTGCATCATTATACATTTGAAAATCCACTTTCAAAAATATAAAGTTGACCTTAAAATAATAAGTCAAATCACTCATATATCTGAAGCCAAACTAATCCATACACTTTAATCTCGAAAAGAAAAGCTTTTGAAATAAAAAAAAAATACTCCTATAAATAGGGGAACAATTATCTCTGTAATAACCCGTATTTTTTACGTATTTTTTTTAATTTATAAACGACCCTGATGAATAGTGATTCTACGGATATGAAAAACTTTTTAGCCCACACTAAGCAAGTGATGGAATATTGAAAATTCGAGGGTGTAATGTTGTTGTATGAAGAAAATGAGTGAATGTAAAAGTCGTCAAAATCTGAAGATTTTCAGTTTTACTATTTGTTTCGAAAATTACGAAATATTAAGAATACAAGAATTATATTACAACAAGGAGGATTACAATTTAGAAACCCAATGGTTTGTTTTGAATAAAATTATTTAGAATATTAAGGATTTATTATACGGAATTCCTATGATGAAATATTTTCAGAAACTAATTGAACTTATGTGGAGAATTAAGTTATGTGTTGGATGATAACAGACTAATGAGAATTTCCAAGCAAACTAGGAGAGTTAGAGACCAACCAAACTAACTAGATCATCTAATTACCAATAAGGAGCCAAGTTCCCTAAAACATGGAAAAGGGAAATGTGATCCCTAATTCATGGAACTTTATTAGTACTTGGTCTTAACCTTTCACTCCACCAAGCCATACTTGTGTGAGAATTCAGCCATGTAACTGAAGGGTTTCGTGCAAGTAAACGCAGCGGAATTAACGTAAATACAAAAAAATTCGAAACCCTGTCTCAGGATCCATGTATAATGTATGAATGATTATGGTGAAGAAATTTGTACCTTAACGAAGCTTTATGTATGCTGTTTAATGGAGGTCCAGAAATGATGAATCACAGTAGTCCTTTGTTGCAAAGATCTGCTCTCCAAAGATGTCCACACTAACGTCCGATCGTCCAACAATCACCGGAATCGTTACTAGCCGAACAACTTGCCTCTCTCTCTCTCTCTCTCTCTCTTTCTCTAGCCTCTCAAACTGTTGAGCAGCTAGGGTTTTTCTGAAAAATGAAATTATGACTTCAGTCCCTAAAACTATACATCATTATGTATATATAGGGGAAGAGAGATTTGGGCTTAACCCTAATTTGTTTTGGGCTTCATGTAAAACCAAAACTGATTGGGTTATTGTTATTATTATTAAATCTGAATTTTAATATAATTAATCAAGTTCCACTTAATTAATTCAATAATTAAATTCGAAATAATAATAATATATCTAAATTCATAATTTAAATAAAGTTCCGTTTAGATGTTCTTTGTGTGTGACCCTTTAGGTTATTATTACGTTGGCAATAATAATAAAATTATAAACAATGAGCGGCATCTAGTAATACATCATTGTTACCCAAGTAATAATAATAATTGATGATTCAATTAAACCTTTCGTGAATAATTTGCAATGTAATATAATCCCTTTAACCTTATATTATAGATCAAACTCGAGGCATGTTTAGTGTTATCCTCTTCAACTATTTAATCTTGGTTTTCTTGATCAATGAGTAGACTATTTAAACAAATCAATATTTGAGCATGGCCATGCATTTCATAGTCTCACTCAATCAAGAGGCCAATAATATCACTCCTAAAATTGAAGAGTTAAATCTTATATCTATCATTCATATTTCTCATATGATTCATAGCATACCCAATGTCCACATTTATCATTATCCGGTTAAAGGTAACTTTGAGTGTAATCAAAGTATATTAATTCTCGTATAGAAATATAATGATTTCAAGTCAGAGGATCATTACATCATTATCACTGTGAGATTTCTTATGACACTTATTAACATGTAGAATCTCATGGTGGGTTTTTCCAGTGTCATGCATTGAGACATGCACTTATGTTCTTTACTTCAGTATCACCATACCTATGACCAATGAGATGCGATCATCTGTCAATAAACATATTAGTCTTATTGCATTATTATTGTCCTTAAATAATAATACTCGACTAGGGAATTTT